>JABVXV010000323.1:0-70071 GCA_013365325.1 Dipetalonema caudispina | reverse complement strand
AATAATAATAATAATAATAATAATAATAATAATAATAATAATAATAATAATAATAATAATAATAATAATAATAATAATAATAATAATAATAATAATAATAATAATAATAATAATGATAATAGTAAGTAATAATAGTACTATAACAGTTACATTTTAAAAGAGAAAAAGAATTAAGGAATGAATCTACTAATTGTTTATAACTTACCACATAAGCAAAATGTTATACTTCTGAGATATATTCATATAATATATATACATAAGTCCTACAGAATTATATAAAATTAATACTAGGAAATATTTTGTAAATGAATATAGTAGAAAAGGTTTACAATGGATATAACTTGGTTTTTTATACTGGCTCAAAAAAAGACTAGAAAAGTGTGATATCAATGTGATTATAATAAAGAAATACTTTTAAATTACAAAATGGTAAGAAATATGTTTAAAAATTTCAGACAAACATTTTTTGTTTCTTGGATTTACAACGAAATGAATTGTTAATTAATCTAGCTAATAGACTAGGCAATAGTTGAATTGTTAATTAATCTAGCTAATAGACTAGGCAATAGTTTAAAATCATATTTACATCACCTGAGCAAGAATGAAATAATTTTATGAATGCAATTTTTCGCTATTTTTGTAATTTCTTATGTCTTCTTTTTCTCAATTCTAAATTTTTCGATAAATACATCAATATTGAGGAGAGTCTGCGGTTTTGAATTTTTAAAGCCTTAACTTTTACTATGTATTATTTCCAATCGTTCAACTTGTTTTTTAACAAGTCCATTTCTGCCAAATATTCATAAATGAAATGATTGCTGCTTTGAGATTATTGTCACATTGATTAACAGTCTTTCCTATAATCATCTAATACTTCTTTCAAAAGGAAAAACTAATCAGTTTGATTTGATAAGATACGCCATCATTTTCCTTAGTTATTTTCCCTTTTTCAAATCAAAAAAAAACCATTAAAAATTTTCATTATTCTGTGCCTATGGGAACATGCATGATAATTAGAAAAGAAGAGAAGGATGAAACAATTTTAAAGAAGAATATGTACTGAAGTATGCAATTATTGATCAATTTCTAATTATTCTCATCAATTAGAAATTTCTACATTTATCTTTAAAAGAAAAAAAGGAATCATGATTACTAATCATCAATCGTATACTAATAAGCATTGCTAGAACTGTTATTATCGTATTCAATACAATAGATTGTTGCTTATCATTAATTCTTACTTTAATTCACTAACACATTATTTCGCAGTTTTTAAGCAGCTGAAATGGGAAGAAAATGTTTGTAAATTAATAACTGTAGGAAAATTAAAAATGAGAAATAAAGCCAAATTAATAAAAATTTTCTAATAGATATTTGAAAAACTATAGAATTAAAACTAATGAAAATCTCACAACAATATTTTTAATCTCGAAACCTGTAAAAACTGCCAGTTTCAACTTAATAATTTTTCAAACTTAAATTTTTTCAAAATTTTAGTGGTAAAAAATATTTCGTACTTCGCGTCCAAGTTTAGTTGAATTGCAAAAATTTCCTCATAAATTGTACTTTTATAATTGCCGATCCTATATTCGATATTTCTCTGCAGATATTCTATGCGCAATTTTTTTACTGCTATACAGAACAACTCAAGTATATATTTGAAGATTCGTTTTGCAGAATTCCCGGTTATTCGCGTCTTATAGGCATGTTAAGGCTGTTATAATGATCAAAGTTGTAAGTGCATAACGATGTATGACGTTTACTACAACAGGTAAAATTATACCACAATGGGCAGTAGACGTAGATCATCATTGTTTAATCGTTGGAAACAACAAAGTAGAAGCGAACAGTTTGAAGGCATAACGGAAGAAGAAATGGTCGAGTATAAAGAAGCATTCCATCTTTTTGACAAAGTAAGCGTTGTATTCTTTTTCATCAACTTTTCAAAATATTACACGTCATGCTAGACGTAATATTATGCTATACGACGAGAAAATGACAGAACATTAAATTCATATAGGTAGGATGCTAATCTAAAACAGGGATTATCAAAATTAAAATCTCTAAACTTCAATTTTCCATTTTTATTCATAGTTTGCTAGCCATAAATATCAAGCAGTGCTGTTGTGATCTCTTGGACCAACTTAATTATAGTAACTTTTGTTTAATTATTCCACTTTTATAATAAATTTAAATTTAAATGAACTATTCGTCATCTCTATATTCTGGAGCTTAAAAACAAATGGGAAGTTTATTCACTGTATTAAATTTATCATCAAGGTAAGCACAGAATGAAATATGCTCATAATGAACTGCTAACAATAAGCGAATAAATAAAAGACGAACAATTGGTAGGCAAAATTGTATCCGTCATTTGACAGATATTCTCATTAACAGAAAAGAATTATTAGTGCATTTCGACAGGGAAAAAAATTCCATTTAGTTTAAAACGACTGAGAAATTTTTTTTTGTATTTTTCAAAAGAAATGACTAGTTGCTAGCAATAATGTTTAATATCAAAAAAAAGGAAATAAACATAATTTATGAAATTTTTGTGAAGAAATTTATTTTGATACAAATATTAAAGATATGCATGCATATGCAAGTTTACACGGCTAATCTTTTGAAGCAAGGCAGATGTCCGGTAAATAAAGGATATATTATTATTTTGAGAGGCAATATGGTACCGCTATTTCTTAAAATATTTTAGAATATGGAAAGGAAAAGTTCATAGATATTGATACGATTTTAAGGACAGGAATGGATCAATATCGTCAAAAGAACTTGGCGTTGCGATGCGATCACTTGGACAAAATCCAACAGAACAAGAATTATTAGATATGGTCAACGAAGTGGATATTGATGGTAGTGGTACTATTGATTTCCCGGAGTTCTGTCAAATGATGAAACGAATGAGTAAGGTTAGCTGCCGATCGATCAACAATTTCTGCCATTTTGATAATTGTTGACAATTATCAATACTATCAATGGAATAAGAAGTTTGAAAGGTAGCAAAAGAGTATTAAAAGTATGAAGGGCATAAAAGTTTGTTAATTCAATTAAACTTCAGCCTTATTCGTTCCGCTACTCTTTACTTATTCATTTCTTTCTTCCTTTTCTTGCTCTTTCTCTCTTTATCCATATAATCATAAATATTCTATAAAAATTCAAAAGACAAAGAAAAATCAGAACTGACAACTTTTGGGGAAAAAATGATGCAATTTCGATAATCCCCCTAGCCAACAATAAAGTGACAAAAAAATTGTTAAAAAATGTGAAGATTTGCAAAAAGTTATTATCTCATGGGAATATTTCAATTTTTCCTAAATTTTTTCAAGAATTATTTTAAAAGAGGGAGCATAAATGAAAGGTTTTCTCCTATTATTATTGTTCTAAAAAGGTTTTTAATAAAGTTTTTTTCTTGGAATTTTGCATATTCATTTTTCTTCTTTATTTTTAAGGAGAATGATAGTGAAATGATACGCGAAGCATTTCGAGTATTCGATCGAGATGGTAATGGATATATTACAGCAGAAGAATTTCGATATTTTATGACTCATATGGGTGAACAATTCACTGATCAGGAGGTAGACGAAATTATGGCTGAAGTTGATATTGATGGTGATGGACAGGTTAGGCTTGTTGTAAAGTATTACTAAAGTGAGAGGTATCGTTGGATGAATAGTGTTGGTAATTTATTATATCAAAATGCTAAGCGAGTAACTATTAAACTAATAACTTCATGTCTAATTTTTATAACAAATGTATGTAACGAAATTTTCCAGATCAATTATGAAGAATTCGTGAAAATGATGACAGCTTAACTTTTTACGGAGGCTTAGCCTTTTGTCAGTGTTATCCAAATCCAAATGGAATAAACAATCAATCAGCTTAACAATGATCAAAAAAATTTGTAAAAAGAGAAAATCGATTTAATCAGTAGTAAAATGCCTCTGTTATACGTCGTTATTTTAATATCATCTATACATATCGAAATTATCGCTTAATTTTCACTCTCAAAATTGAGATTTGTGCTTAGTTCAGTCTTCAAATGATTGTTTGCTAAAAGTACACATATAAAATAAATAAATAAGAAACAATAAGATAATGATCGAGGGTGTAGTCATTTATTAATTCCAAAATATTGATTACTAATAAAATCACTTATATGTTTCCATTACGGAACAGTGATGTGTTCAGACACGACGTTAATTCCAAAAAAAAAGAAAAAAAAGGAAACAAAAAAATAAAAAGAAAGATAATTCTGAATGATGATTTCTTTTATCGATTCAGAAAAATTTAATCCAACTGTGAAAGTGAACAGAATAAACAAGTAAAAGTAAGTTTTATAAATAATGATTTCTGAACTTTATCTTGTAATTTGCGGTAATTTTTTTGACCAAAAATTTTCCAAATGACGGAAGCGTAAGTGAAATGTGAACAAGACAAGGGAAGAAAGAAACAGAATAGTAATTTTAAATTTAGAAAATTTAATTGCAAAGTTTAGATGTCTAAATGTTTTACCCTCTTTCTTTCATTTTTACTTAATCTCATGTCAAACCTTATGACAAACGTAATAATCTTAACTTTCTCCTCCTCAGTACATGGTACAAGTTAATTGCTGATATTTTGCCGCATTTCCAAATTAATACCTTGGTAGCATACAGATAATTTAAAAATGACAATCACCGAAAATTCTAATCGAATAAATGGAACCGCATAATTGCAAATAATTTTCGAGAAGTATAAAAACGATGAATGTCTCGTATCGTCGCAAGAAATGATACAACAAAACACCGAATAATCTAGCGATCTTTACAGCATCGAGAAAACATAACACCAAAAGGAGTGATATCAGAAAAAAACTCAATCATTTTAGAAATCTTCAAAAGTTATCCCTTTTCAAATATATTTGAAGTTTAATATAAAACTTAGTTTTATATTAAACTTCAAGAAATTTAATAAAATTTAATATAATATATCTACGTTCTAGTTTTTTTTTTTCCAGTTTAGTTTTCTTAGATAACTTCGCGGATGCTTTGAATAAAATCGATGTAAACATTTAATTAGTGTCTTTAACTGAATATCTCAGTAAGCTCAAAACGTTCTTTACTATAATGCAATAAAAAAGAGAAATTAGAAAAACAGCAAGTAATTCAGTAATTAAAACCTGGTCATTTCCAATGACCATTTATTTAGCCTGAAGCAAACCACCTTTATTATCACATCCCAGTTAAGAGATAGAAAAAAACAAGCTTGATTCCATTTCGAGCCCGAGAAAAAGAGCCGCAGGGCTCGAAAATCCTAAACCTATTGAACCAATATCATGAGATTTTAACATCAATATATCCTTAATATATTACATAATAACATAAGATAAAAATAAACACTGATAAGTAAGCCATACTATCCAACAATAACTTATTAGACCCTTGATCTTATTACTGTTCTTTCGATAATAATATTACATCAAAATAGCCGTTTATAGTCTCTAGAACCTAATAAGATGCATACGATAAAACACACCTATGATAAATAAGTACATACACAGACATATATATACATAGGGTCGATGATCGATCTTATTCAAAAAAAAAAAGGTCAGGAAGATTTTAAAAGAGTTAATAAGCTTAGAAGAGTTAATTACGTTATCATAGAAATAAGTATGAGATAATGATTTAAGAAAAATATAAACATACCCACAAACTGAAATACAATGTCGTCATTAGTGTTATGAAATATGCTATCGTAACATGTCTTCGTTGCTCCGAGAACATGTGTTTTAAATAGTTCATTGGTCCCCATAAAAAAGCAAAACTAAATAAAAAATTTATATCATAACTTGGCTCATTCTTCCAGAAAAAAAAAGAAGGTATATGGAATTAATTTTTCAATATTTGGTTGGATAGCAATATTCTTTATCTCTTCCACTCTCGTCTTATAAAAGAATATTTCGCAAATTACAGAAAATGACTTAAATTCTTATCCTATGTATAGATAATTCAAGAAGAACAATCATTCGTAATTAGTAGGTCAAACGAATAAGCTAATGATCTCAGTCTTCCCATATTTTGTAATACTAGTACCACTGTATATACTGTTCCACCTACCTCCAAATATTTGATTACAAGATATAACTAAATGGTTTGATAAAAAAAATAATAATTTAAAGAAAATATGAAAAAAAAAAAAAAAAAAAAACATGAAATAAGTAAATCTACAAACCTCAAAATTAACATGATCGAACCAACTGTATTCAAGGTTGCAAATTTCCGAGCTTGTATAACTATAGCAGGTAGTAAAATAACAGCCTAGAAGTGCTATTCATGATTTAAAAGAAAAAAATTAGACATCTGTTTAATCAGTTATTTTCTATTCCTATGAATGTGACGCAATATCAAAGAGTATTTTAAAATCAGGAATTCAAATTTGCTTTGCTTAAAATAGACATTCTCATATATTTTATTGAATGATAACACAGTACCGTCATGAATACTAGATCACTCTTAATCATTTTGTCTTTGGAAATCTATCAGAAACCGGAAAATGATGATTTTACTTACTATTCCAAAGCAAACAAAAGCTGCTCCTATTAACATGAAAAATGCGACAATCCTTTGTATCTTTGACATCCTGCAACAATGACATTCTTCATTTAAAACAATCTCCTAATGCTATTATTCATATCAACTTAATTAAAAACTTTTCGTCTCCTGAGGCTAATTACCGTAAAATACAAATGAGTCGCCCATTATTAGTGGCAAACCAGTTCAAGTACAAACGATATAACATACAAAGGATAACTTGAGAACTATCTATCAAGTCATAAAGATATGACTCTTCGCTATTTAAATTCCTGTGTTATTAATACCTTGAATATTAAAATGGAATTTGAACTAAACGTAAAGTTCAGAAGGTTTTAAAGCTATCAAAAATTTAATACTGCATATCTGAATTTATTTTAAAAAAAAAAAAAAAGACAAAACCCAAAAACGGATTCTTCATTGGAAATAGAACTGAACCATCCGCCATTTCTACGATTTCGTGATTGTGATAATTGCCCATTTGTCTCATCGATAGATCCTGTTAATATTTCTCGATCAGAATCATCACCTGATGAATGTATCAATGAGAATCCATTCAAACCGGATGTAAGTTTAGATCGTATAGCTTTAATTGATGGAAATGATGTTGATGTCGCGGTAGTGCCAAGAAATGAATTTTTAGCTTTTTGCTGATTGATAAACTCTCGAAGATCTGACATAACACTGCTAAAAAAAATAACAGAAATTTCTGACTTATTCATTTAATATAATATACTATCAAATGAAAGATAAAACGACTTTAGCTTTATAGACAGGCTTTTGTTAATGATACCATCTCTTTTTGTATTGTATGAAGGTATGTGGAACATTGAAAACGATGGAAAATTCGCTTCACTATAAAACTGTGCGGTAGAATGTTTAGTAATCGAAGGAATTAATGTTTATCAATTTTTTCTTCTCGACAACCAATGACTTTGAAGGAATCCATATGAAAGCATTATAATTTGGCCATCCGACATTGCAAAAAAAAAAAAAAAAAGAGAAACAAATTCTAAAAGCTTTCAATAAACCGAAACATATGGCGGGACAAATTGTACCGTTCTATAGCCTATTAAAAATTAAAAACTCTACCACACTGTTCACGGAAATAAATTATTTATTTGAATGTTTCTCAACTTTTCCATTTTAAACATATATAGGATGGACGTACACATACAAATTAGAAGCATATTTATTAATACAAAAAACTGAAATAAAATTTGGATTGAAAAGAGAACTACAGAAGATGAAAATTTAGAAATTACATCGGTATGATACTGAAATCTTAAGCTGATTTTTCTCTCCTTTTCTTGCAAAATTACACCTAAAATTAATAAGAAAAACGCATAATTTGTCCCTTCCTACTTTTCTCTCATTTTTATTAGAATAGTTGAGTTATCTGAAACAAACAATGTTACTCTTTATTGCTTCTCTCATTCTGGAAATCAAACATTACAATCAAACAATTAAAACTAATACTATAAGATTTGATCCTTAACCTTTAATTAACCTATTAGGTAATAAACAAAACCCTCCTATTTATCGCAATATTTCTAATTTAAACCACTCAAAGAATTTTTCTATATCATTGATGAAATAACTAGCAAAAACAGGATAAGAAAAAAAAGAAAAGAGGAACGTCGGTGACAAAAAACGAAATGTGCATAAAGCGTAAGAGAAAAAAAGAGTAACCATATCAATCAATGCTGATATTTGAAAATAATTAAAATAAGATCAGGTTGAATGATTTGAAATTACTATCAATTATTCTTAATGAGCCATACATATACATTTAGAAATTATTATATTACTGTTTTATTGTTTGGCTTTTCTTTTGCAAAAATAAAATAATTTTAAGCAAGATGCAATATCATTACCTGAACTATAATAATGTTGAAAATAATTTAAAATTACAAATCAGAATCAATCAGTGCGCCTTATCATTGTTGTAATAGAATTCCACTCTTATTCCGCTCTAATTTAGAGAATAATGAATTGGACACGATAACAGTTAAATAAAAGTCTATCACCTATCACTTAATTAATTGACTAATTTTCATTTCTTTTATCTCCATTTAAATGGAAGGGATGAACATTATTCTGCTTGATAAATTTTGATGCAATCAGGAAAACGGTGGCGTCATTTCTAAGTGAATTAAAATACAACAGTTCAAATCATCAATACCTAAGCTCTTTCTGATGCTACCACTAGATAAATGGCTCCGCACTTCGGACAGTTCTGTAGATCGAACAGCGGTAACACTTTTAGTTGCAATATTTAATTTCGTCCAGCATATCACTGTACTACCATCAAAAACGTTTTCACTGAACGATTGAATGACCCGAATACCTGATGGTAGCTTATTTCATACTGATTTCGCCATCCCAAAACTTGACACTTTTTACTGATACCATGTTCCATTTTTATGCCCCAAAATTAGCATGTTATTTACTCAAAAAATTATTGCCTCTTTCTGCTCGATCTTAGTTTAAATTAGAAAACTTTACCGTACATAAATTTATCCCAGCAGCTGACTAATCTGAATTCATTTACTATTATATGGTATCAATACAAAGTAAAAATTGCGATCGCATATGTATAGAAAAGGAAAATTCATCAATAGCATTGATATCATTCTTCAAACAATTTGAAGCGTAAAGGGTGAATAAAATCAAAAAAGTGAAGTTAGAAACAAAATAGCAAAAAAAGGATATTAATCATGTACTGAGCACGGCTTCAGAACACAATGCATGTTAGAGATATCACATCACTTTTCTTATCAATCATTTTCATCAACAATAATTTCTTCGTAATGATCATCATCTACTTCCACATACTGCAATTTCCCTTCCTCCAACATATTTCTCATTTCCGTTCGCAGTGTTCTCATTTCTTCCAGACAGCGCATCATATCACGGCGTAATGCAATGTTTGCTTCATAATAGCGTTGGCATGTGGCATCTATAGGTCCTTCATGATCTTCCGCTCTGAAAAATTTTTAAAGATCAACTAAAAACTTATAAGAAAAACATGAGGACTATTATTCAGTAAAAAAAGCTTTTTGATCGTACAAGACTTTTATGAGAAACTATCGTGAATGTGGGTTTTGATATCTTTTGTTGTTAAATCAATCTAACAAAATGTGGACATAAAAGAATCAAAAGCTATAAATTAGTGGAACCTAAAAATTAACTTCGAATAAGCAAAAGTTTACCTAACATTCAGTATATCCTGATTTAGAATTGTTTCCCACGTGTCATCATCCACTTCCTCGGTATTAGCAATATTACTAATGTCCACTACTACGTCATCTTCAATAACATGTTCAACTGCGGAATGACTAACTATAGGCATTTGATTTTTTGAGATTAGTGTACCATCTGCAAACCTGAGATCCTGAAAATTTTCACTTTTATAGGGGGAATCTTTCACTGATAAGATAATGATTGAGAAACCTGAAATATTTAGAATTATCCATACGTCTTCAGTTAACGTCACATTAGCCAATGCAAGACTTATGAGTAGGAATTATAATACTAATTATCTAAACATTTACTATAAGCAGCTAGTAGATGACTTCGTTAATGTACGCTAAGAAAAATATAGAGAAAAAATAACCGTTTTCGCAGAATCATGGATAATGGGTTCATAATCCTTAGCAAAATAGAAGCGATCAAGATTTTCTGCCAAATTTTTAACCATATCAAGCGTGAAGACTTCGCATTCTTCGTGATGTGCAGGATACATATTTTCGAGAATCTCACTCTCTTCCACCTTTACCGTTGCTCGAGTCATCCCTACACATCTTTTATTTTTTCTTCCAATTGTAACAGATATTTAAGAAATAATTACAGCAATAAAATCTTTGTATTTTAATATAACTAACGTAATAATACGGGTGTTTTTGGATCCCAACTCGATAAATTGAAAACGAAACTTGATAACATATAAGCGGATTTAACAGTTTCATTCCGCGATGAAGATGATGAAAACAATCGAGATGAAGGAGATTAGAGATAGACATTCATGCAGAAATGGAAAGATTTTCGGCAATAAAAGCTAAAGGGCATGTTAAGATAAGTAATTAAGCTATTATAAAATATATAACTAACTGATTTCTCAAAAACAAACTTTGAATTATCCTTCAAATAGCTAATATGAAATGATAAAAACCTATTCACAAGAGGATATATGGAAGTCAAAGTTCAATAATCGAACCTTCTACATTTCCCATTCTTCTGTGTCTGCGGCACAGAACATCACATTTCGAACAGCGATAATAGATGATACCAAGTTTATCCGATTTTCCGTTTATACGGTAAATTCGCGCTGCCTGACCATCTGGTTCAAAGATGATCAACGGTGGGTGCTTGAAACGTCCGCTCATAATTTCTGCTTCATGTGCAATACCGCTATAATTTTATAAAATTACTTCTCCCATTTTTACAATTCGAAATCACTTCGCCTCACTACGTTAATACCATCAACGCTGAGAAATTGTCGATATTAAACACATTTCAATATTACAGATTTGCTTTTGCTGAAGTATAGCCATGCTTAATTTAGGTAATCAAACTTCTCAGAGAACAGCGAAAACAAACCTCTGATCTTCTTCCGTTTCGCCATCACCTTGTTCATTATTCATCATTCTGAAGTAATAAACTTTATGAATTAAGAGAAGACACATTATTTCTAGTATTTGTATATTGTAAGAAATAGTTTACTTGGACTTGCTGATTTCCATCGGTTCTTCAAGATAGCTACTGCTCTCAGTATCTTATCTGCTACTTTTATAAGCATAAAAATGAAAGGAAACTTAGAGTACAACAACGTATACCGCAGCGGACTGAAATGAGAAATGAGGGTCAGAGCTTGAGCCATATTACTTTTCTTCAAACAATGGTCAACACCGATAACCTGAGATGGCTTCCAGTTTTTAAAATGGTTTACTTGTGAAGTGAATAGAGAACTTCTCATTATGCAGAAAAAGTCCAAAAACAAATTAAACCTTAAAAGTTGTCGATTCTTTTGCTTCCTCATCCTTTCCGCTTGATGACACAATCGACTGTATTTCTTGGGAAGTGACTTCCATTTATCCGGAAAAGTATCGTCATCCTGGATATGCCTTTTCAACTCACGGTTTTTCTGCGCTACCAGTGCTCCCTAAATATATAGGAAAAAAAAAAATGTGAATGTTATCTAATAATTTTCAGATATGTTAGAAAGACATTCATAAACATACACTTCTTATTCCAAAGTTCTGAATTAATCAAGTGAAAATTGAAAAAGAAAACTAACCAGCTTTCTAGCTGCTTCGGGTGTTAAATTACCAGCCTGAATCCTCGCTCTACAAGCGCGATCAATTTCCTGAAGCTGTTGGACTTCCTTGGGTACTGGTTTACATTCCGGCAAGTGTTCTGGATAAGCATTTCCGATTATCCGTCCATCCTTCGTCTTAATATGCGCAAAATAACGCTTTGTACGTTCACTTGCTGATGGGCCTGTAAGAGAAGAAAATTAGCTTATTTCGAAGATAAATAGAATTCGCTGATCTAGCTTACCTGGAAATTTGAAAAGTTAATCGGTAAGAGAGACAAGAAGTGAAAAGAACATGCCGGAATTTTTCAACTTGTTGTTGGCAAGGGAGTCACATTTAGAACACCGATAGTAGCACGTTGCACCCTGCTTACCACGTCCGTAAGCACTACACCGATATATTCTCACTTTCGATGGATCATCCTTTTCCGGGATTACTATCGACGAACGGCTCAGTCGTAAAGAACGGACTTGTCGCGGTATTGGTGGTACAGAAGATGTATTCACGGTTCTACAAAATGTTTAGTATTAAAGCTTAATTATTACTAGCTTTTCCTGCATATTTTCATTCCACAACTTACACATCGGATAATTGTTGTCCTTGATGCTTTTTGTTTTCTAATTTAACGAACTTTTTCGTCTCACTGTTAGTACTGTCCATAGCTAAGTATGCAACTTTTTCATTTCTTTCATCGTTCATTTGTGAAGATGGCGTCATTGCTGCACTACTTTTTTTTGATAACGAATATGTTCCAAACTAAAATTGGTACTTATTAAACAAAAAGAAAGAAAAAAAAGTAAATTCTGGTCATATTTAAGCATCACTTCACATTTTCCTATATTACGGCTATGTATCTTCTGAAGTAATGCAAGACTTTTTTTTTACTAACAGATAAAAAACATGATACAAGTGCTGCAATTGAGGAAAAAAAAAACCATAAAAGCTAGTATGAAGAAACCACGAAAATTCAGATCAACAGAAAATTCAAACTTACCCTTTCTTCAAGTAAACAGTGAACTCGTTTCCGAACGGTTGACTGCGACAGCTGACATCCAGTTTTATACGCGATCATATCTGTTCCCATTTTTTCCGTTAACTCCCTAGATGCAATCTTTTCCAAAATTTTCCGTATGGATGGCGAAGACCAATCTACTTTCCCAGTACTATAAATAAACTCGCATTTATATGGATGAATGAATCATCGATATTTAACGGGCTTCGAAAAAAACTTCTGTTTATTTGGTGAGCTCTTAGAATAAATTTTCAATTTGTATTTGCAGATCCATGATAGGCCATTTGATGGGTTGTAGCAGCAAATGAAATTGGTGAAGCGGTTAATGTTGAAATGTTAACTTACTTCATTCTAGTACCGCTAGACACTGGCATATCATTTGCAGTCATTATTGTACCTTTCGGATTTTCCTGAAAATAAAGATATATTCTAGACATTCTTCCTACGGTTAGAAAAATAAATAGCTTGTATTGGTATTATACTTAACCTTGTATTAAATTTTAAATAACTCAGATTTAATTTATACCAAATGATCAGAATGACATACGAATTTATCAGATTAGTCCGGATGATGCCTTTCAATGTCACTGGAATAAAAAGTTCATCAGTGAAATTGAAAAGTTTATCTATGCTAAGAAATTGCCTACAAGTTGAAGTTACTCGTACCTTGGTAACTTACGAAAAACTTTTCATAGATACTCAACAGCAAGTGACTTTATTGTTTCTACCACGGCGCTAATTTCAGAAAGAAATATTCATTTATTTTATTACTCCATAATTTTTTTTAAAAATAAATGTATGCGTGTTACGTCACATGCAATTTTGTTCTTTTTCTGCAAAGTATTTCTTGTTATAGGACTTTAACCATCTTAATAGCGAATGTTCCCATCTCGGATAAAGCTTTCACCTTATATGTTTGCGGAAAATCAATCCACAGAATCAAAAAATTATTGCGAAATATAAGAACTATACCTCTAAAATGGGTTCAGTTGAATCCTTCGTTATATCTACTGATATTTCTATTGTCTTCAGTACTTCGGGATGATTGTTTGCATAGTGTCGAGTTATATTTGTAGGTGAACAGCACTTGATAATTCTTTTGCATGCATTGCATCTAAAATCGTGACCATCTCCGTTAACAAGAGTCCAAATACGACGATTTCGTTTACGGCACAGAGGCACCACCGACGGGGTGTTTGACGTATTATTGCAATTAATGCTCACAACATCATCCTGAAAGGAATTTTTTAACCAGAAAGGCATAAATAAATTTGTTAGCATGATATCTTCAAGGTAACAATATAACTTGTAAAGCAATTTCTTGCTCTGTCATACTGTGGTATACGCAAGGCATATCCATCATTAGATTCAGAAAAGTATCCGGAAAATATTCGATACAATTATACATTCCACTTTATCCTATGACATTTAAGACAATCATAATTCAGCTTAAAATCTGGCATAACGCAATGCTCGATTGAATCTCTAAAGCGGATAAACAGAAAGGAAAATGTCCTCAAAGAGAAAGAGGAGTAGTGGTTGCAGAAAAAAAAAACCATGACCATATAAAATACCATTGACGCTGTAAAAGTTTTAGCAGAATTTGCTAAACGTATATTAAAAAGTGTTTGTGAAATAGTTAAAGATTTCGTTGGTTCTTAAAACATTAGGATAACTCTTAAGAATCAACAAATCTTTTACTTGTTTCGATGTGCCCTGTTCCGACAGAAAAATACTTGAGGACATTTCTTCTTTATCATCAAGTTGTTCGGAGGGCTGCTCAACCATCGAAGAACCAACACTGCTGAATGCACAGTAAATTTTTAAATTGAATGGCTTCTGAAGAAAAAAGCAACGAAGCCATATAGAAGAGCATATATGCTTCTTTCTATATATTTCTCCTGGTATTTAAATAAATGAGAGCTAATATGAACAGATTTTTCTCGCAGCAATGGAAGAATGTGCTCAAAATGAAGTCATTATTTCGTGTTCCTTCAAAAAACAATAACTGATTTAAGAAAAATGAAAGTAACCCTTTTTTTGAGACAACAGACATATCTTTCCAAGTATGCGTAACACTAGATCCGGTCTATTTCGTACTGCTCCAGTAGACCTGAAAAATTATCAATTATATGTCGATTCATTTATGAAAACATAGAGCTCGCCCAATTTTTCAAATAAGCAAGTCATGCATAAAACATTTTGATATTGTCTTCTTTCGCCATCGTTAAACATCAAAAATTTTATTTGAATGAAATTTGACAGATACAATGGATAATCAGTTGTGCTAAACCTATGAAAAAAAATATTCATGGCTTGCTATCGATACCGGCTTCGTTGTGTCACTTGATGAATTAATCAAGTCGAATATGACAAAGCATAAATTCACTAAAGCTACTCAAACTTTCGACATTCTCATAAACCCCGCCAGATGTTCATATGATACATCGAAATAAACATCTTTGCTGCAGTTTCTACGCAACTAAACTCAATAAAATTAACGTTAGTTATAAATTGTACTGATTAATAGATAATAATAAAGTCGACTTCTTCAAATGCTTGCAGATTGTGGAAGCTATGATGGAATGATTTGATATGATAAGTTTACACGGTTAACAAAGAGAATAAATATCATAAAATGCCTGTAAAAGATGGAAAGGAACAGCATTACAAGAAATTTAATATCAATAATGTCAAAAAAAGATAAAATTCCTATGAAAAAATAATCTATGTTGATTGCTTTTCGAGTCTACATTTATCATCAAATTACTGATAACTGGAATATATTACATAATACAATGACATATAAAAGTGATATGTTGTGCGACTATTACAGTATGGAAAGGCATCAACAGATCACGCAATTTCTTTTTGACAATACTACCGATTCTTCGAACAGTTTTATTAGCTTATAGATGACAGTAAATTCGACTTTTTCCTTCTAGAGATGGCATAAGTTTAATGAGAACAAAGAAATTGCTCTCGTTTGAAAATTGGTATGATGGTGGTAACAATCTACGCAAACGAATCGACATCAACTTATTAAATGCATGAGCAACTCCACTATCGGTGTCCAATGTAAAATACTTGGTAGTGCTGTCCTTACAAATAATTTGTAAAATCTATCAATAAAAATAGGTTACTCATCTACAACATAGAGTGTGCTGTTATCACCTTCCTCCAAAACCTGCCCATCTTCGATATAAAATTCAGCATTTGCACCAGAAATACGCTTCATTTCGTTGATCAATGATCTCATTTCATCCACACTCCTTAACATTTCCTGATACAGTTCCATATTTTCTTCATAAAGACGTCTGCAAAAGCATCGTTGTTCTTGAAGTTTCGGAACTGACGTGGAATTGATAAGACTGAAATGAAGAAAAAAAAAAAGAATATTAAGAATATTAAGTTACAACGATTGTATCATGACCAGAAGGGAAATAATTTAAATGACGGAACAGTCCTGTATAAACTAGAACTTTTAAAAGAATTTCAATTACTTTGAAAAATTTTGCATGACAAGAAAAGATGAGTGTTAAATATTTGGTAGCACTAACATCTCCTCATCCATAACTGCTGTATCCCAATTCTGCTCATCCGATCTACCAGAAAGAAAGCTTTCATTGGGCTCATGAAAAATACTGCACTCAGATTCCTGAAATAAATTTTTTAATGTAATGAACGAATTAAATTCATATAAATGCTCTTCATACTGAGGCAGTATAAAATTTGGTACTAACATCTATGGTTCGAAACTCTTCATAACACAGAAATTTCTGATATTTTTAAAATAGTGTCTCATAAAGGTAATATAACTTATATTAAAATATGTGGATAAATCTGTTCCTTCCACCTGAAAGAAAATTTCTAATACCTTTCCTTTTCTGTCATAGTTAAAAATTAATTGTCATGTAATAAGTTTTCGATAGTGCAAACATAAAGATGTATAAATACAACAAAACACCTACAACTACTGCTTTCAGCGGAATAATCCTATGATTCGCTACGACACAGAAATCCTTCAAATCGTTGCCCAGCTCTCTTAGTGATTCCAGTGATGTTGGCAAACATTCCGCATGATGTGCTGGATAATCAACCACCAAATCATTTTCTGCTTTCAGTACAGTTCGCACAGATTCTGAAAAGCATGAAATAACGAAAGATCTAAGCAATCTGAACCATTTTTCCCAAGCAATGACTTTTCATCGAATATTAACGAAGAGAAATTTTGATAGATAAAATTTAGGAACAAAATCTTGTACAGTTTCTTAAACAAAATTAGAAATGCTCAGTAAGTCATTTCTAGCATCCTCAATAATGATTATTAAATACATACAAATAGGCCTTTCTGTACGTACCGTTATCTCTTTTTTGATACAAATCATCGCATTTGGAACAGCGATAATGTGTTGTCAGTCCTTGATCATCTAACTTTTCAACCTCATCATAAATTCGTACTGACATTCCATCTGGTTCCGGTACAATCAGCGAAGAATAACCAACATTGTTGGACGATGATGTAGCGATAGAATAAATACTGAAACCGGAAAAAAGTTAGATAAAAGGGAAACCAGGAAGTTCCGGAATTTCTCATATAGAACAGAAAGGTATCAAAATATGCATGTAAGTTACTGTGAAATTACTGTAATTGGTTTACTTACCTCCTATGAACTGTTGTTTCTGCGATATCGTTGATACAGGCGTCATTTATAAACCTAAAATAAATAACTGTATGAATAACCTATATTTTCTTTCAAATTCACACTTGAAAAGCTAATATTCTGTTAACTTAAAAAAAACAAAAGCACTTGATCTGAATTTCACTACTTCAAAACTTGCCTCAATAAATGGTCAACATCTGATAGTTCACTTTCATTTACATCACGACTCGCAGAATCGAATTTAAGACTAAATCGTTTTGGTCTCCTACGCAAATTGTAACTCGACTGTACGTCGATATTTGAAATCTCTTCAACAATACGTTCCCCCTAAATATATCGGATATCAAGTTACAAACAACTGCTCAATTGCATTTCCATTCAAAAAAAAAATACTGCTGTTACTTTTGAATTTCATATTTCGATTGAATGTATCAACGAATGTACCAACACAGGAAAAATATTGGTCCATGCAACACCAAGTTTGCGACACAATAACATTAGAAAAAACGAAGAGAAAGAAGATGAAATTCTGACGAAATACTAGGAATGAATACTGGCAAAAGGGAAGAACAGAACAACTTAGCTTATACGAGTTGTGTTTTCCTTGCTAACCCTAACGATAGTAGAGAAAAAGTCTTCGATTTTTTCGAATATAACTTCATATTCCAAATAACTTCGCTCTTCATTAAACTTTAATCCTATTGCCAGCTGAAAGTCTGCATTGGTAGAGTAACAGATAGATTCAAATGGATGACAGAGCGACTAACGAGTTTTTGTGGAGATTTGAGTGACAGATAATTGGCTCTAATCCTCGCTCGGCAAACACGATCCATTTCTTGTAGCTCTTGAATTTCTTTATTTACTGCATGACAACCGGGATGATGTTCTGGATATGCGTTTCCAACCAGCTTGCCGTTCAATGTCTTAACATACGGTTTGTAACGTTTTGATCTGACACCACCTTTAATCGAAATTCATGGAGACAAGATAAACAACATCCATGACCAAATAAGGTAACAAAAATGAGTGGATGGTGACAGTCAATCGGTATGCAAAAAATATTCTGCACAAAGGCTTGGCTCTAATTAATGGTACTTATAGATTTTCTTAAAAACTCTTAGATTACTAATATCTTCGGTTCATTGTAATTTATTATAGTGACCATGTTTATGCAGAATCTAATTACCAGGAGCTTTCTTTTCGAGTGATTCGCACTTCGAACACCGATAATATATCGTAGATTCTGACGGTTCACAATTCACAGGACGATAAATTCGAAATTTCCTTGGGTCATCTTTTTCCGCGATTGCAATCGACGACATGTTTAACTTTCGTGGTTGTATCGGAAAATTTGATGGCATGGAAGAATTAGGTAAGCTGCAAATGAAAGACTTTATTAATTAAAGCACCTAATTGGAATGACATTACCAAGCACTACTGAAACAGCAAAATAGGATTAGATCACTGAATTATCAGACTTTATTAGAAACGGATTTAATATTATTAATTTTTGCTTATAAATATGAAGAAATTAATTCCCGCAAAGAGACTGTGAAACGTAACCAACCTTTTCAGTGAACTGTTTGCCGATATTTCTATGGGAAGGCTTTCTCGCCCTACAGCATTTACGTCAATTTTATTTCCCTCACCGAGAGCTGCATCTTTCCCAGATGATGATAATTGGTTTCTTTCAGTCATATGTCGGATTCTTTTCGTCAGCTATAATTGATCCGGGGCTTCCTTCAGCTGAAATCGATGTCCAATTTTTTATAACCATAATTAAAATCAGCACTGAGAAGGAACAGTATGAGATTGTAATATATCTGTCAGGATATGAATCGATAACAAATAGACAAGAATATGGGCGATTTATATCTCTATTTTCATAAATTTCTTGTTGAAAATTCCCATCTTATAACAAATAATAATTATAAATTCTATTTGAAAAATAAAAAAGGTACATTACATTACCTTAGTATTCTCCACTCATGTAACACGTTGTTTAACGTCAATTTACACGCTTAACCATTTTACGACACACGGCATCATTACTATTTAACAGTCTGTTACTGTTAGTAATTGCTACTATCTCATATATTTTCTCAATCACTGCTACTTCTCTCAATCTCAACATCACACATCCTACTCTTACACTCTTAAGTTTTGTTACTGTGCCATATCTCAAATACACATCAGTGCTATTATCCAAAATCCTATCAACCCCTTGTTTCTCTCACATCATCATATTATTACCGCCACTCTTATTCTCTAACCAAAATAATCACATACCTCTAACTCCCTCTCTCTTATCCCTCGATCCATCTCTATATATCGTTGTATCGTTGTTGGTAAAATATTCGCTGGCAAGTGAATCCATATCGATAAGGTACCGTATTTCGAGCTTTCGTTGTAATAATCAAATCATTTTTAAATTTCGGAAAAAATTTATAAATGAATTGTAAGTCCGAATAATGTTGCATTGTATTAGTAGTCAGTTTGGCATATGGTTGGATGAGTTCGTCCTGGATAGTAGGAAATCCCGGGGAAGATACTGGGGCAATTGACTATTTTTCTAACAGCTGCTGCTATCAATCGTTGAATCGTCTGAAATCTTCCGATCAACAAATTGATACAGCACGGTATTCTTAGTTTCTTTTTTCGCAAAAACCATTTTGTGATAAATAAATATCATTGAAAAAAGTTTTTCATTTTTAATCTTTTTTCCCCGCAATTTTTAGTTTTTAAATTTCCAAGTCTTTAAAAATGACTCATTCTATAGAGAAAAATACGAAAATAAATGAGTGTTCTTATCTTTCACTATCAGTTCTCGAAAAGGTTTTGAATAAGCTTGGATAATACTATTGAGCGAACACTTGAAATAATTTGAATTGTTGAAATATTAGAGTTCCAGATATCTGGATCAACTTATTATGGAACTGCAAGAATTGAAGAAAATTGGAATGGAATATCCAGGATTACTGATGCATGTACATATTCTGCTTACTGCCGAATTAAACAGAGTGTGGAATTTACTGTGCAGCGAACAATTCGATGATCAAATTAATTCGTTTGAAAACGTCCGTCTCTAAATGCTATCAAACTGAATGAAATGAAGTATAGTAGACATGTCGTACTTGCCAACTTCTTGTGTTTTGAATTGTTTCTTCGTATTCCGATTTTTCCATTCTCTTCTTACCGATCTATCGCCAATTGTTAGTACAGTTTATTACTTTCAGTTCGATTAAATTAGATCTCATTTTAATTTTGCGTAAGACACAAGTTAAATAAAATAAAATATGAAAAATTTGTTTCTTAACCGTAATACCACATAGGCAAACAAGGATAACTTCTCACTTTTAATTTAAAGATATGTCTAGTTCTGCGACATAAACTTTCTTTTATCAGTTATAACTTAATGTAAGGAGAAATTTCACTTCTTTTATTAACAATCATCAAATCAGATTAAATTAATTTAAACAGAAGTGGAAATTAGATTATATGCTTCCAATTTTACTGTAAATTAGCAAATTATTATAATATATTGCAGGATTGGCAATCACAAATACAAGAAGAAACTAATGTAACTCTTCAGGAAAAGATTGCATTATCAAAACAGCAAATTGTTGATTACGTACGGAAGGGAAACAACTTGCATTACGCTTCATTGAAATGCTTAGAAAACGAAACAAGCTGTCAGATCCTGATGCGTGGAAAAGGATCACTATTAGTGTGTAATTGTTAAAAATGAACTGATTTTTCGAAGTCAAAATTTTTTTTTTGTTGGAA
This sequence comes from Dipetalonema caudispina, assembly GCA_013365325.1. Taxonomy (NCBI): domain Eukaryota; kingdom Metazoa; phylum Nematoda; class Chromadorea; order Rhabditida; family Onchocercidae; genus Dipetalonema; species Dipetalonema caudispina. The sequence goes on along the minus strand of JABVXV010000323.1, from coordinate 48,707 downwards.
GCAGAATGATAGTGAATGTTGAAAGAAGGGGAAACTTGGTTCAGTTTCTTTTACTTGAAGGATAATTGATGATTGTGTCTGTTTCTTTATCTTTTTGTTAGTCCTGTTATCTGAATTATATTCCTGTAATACTCACTTAAACAAAGACCATTTGAATATAATTCACTACTTAACAACTTAGTTTGATTCAACAACATTAATTTAATTAACAATGCTAAGAAGTTAAATGTAGATGATATCCAGGATCATCGCCTAGAATCTCGTCTGAAGAATTATGCAGGTTGGGAGCATTTATCAGAACCGCTTCATCTGCTAGTACGCGCAAACGATGCAACAATTACACTTTGCACCATGAAGCTTGCAAGTGGTGTACGACGTGTAAAGCAATATCTTATGAAAAAGCAATCTATCGATGATGATCAATTGAAAGAGTAGCATCAAGACAGTGAACATAGTTCTCATTTATTTATACTACCAAGTTTGCTGTATAAATTTGAACAGATAAACAACATTTTCATTAAATATGCAAACATTTAAGGATTTATTTTGCAATTTAACGAAGCCAGTTTCTACTGTAATGTTACGGAAGTTACATGTAGAATATGACGGAACTATAAAACGTGCTACTCATTTCTTGCAAATCAAGTAAAAACAAATAAGGCTGCAAAGAAGAAATATCGATGAGCAAATTTTATCATACCCATCACTGGTTCTTACCACTTAATTTGTTAATTGATTAAATGGTCTCATAAAAATCTTACTGCGTATAGTAAGGTAATAATTGTTGGGCCTTCATTTCTGAGTGACGAAATTCTGGAATTTACCATTGAGGCGCTTTAGTAACAGCATATTTTATAAGAATTAATTAGAAGTTGAAATTCCAATCACACCTAATTTTGCCATTGTTATTTAGAGTTTACATTATTCGGTTTGTTTACTTGTGCATTGATATGTTGCTTTATTACAACCTCACGTCGATATTTTTCCGACTGGACACTTACATTCAAAGTAATCGATAGCACCATCAACAATATGAGTAAAAATGCACCGTATCTGAAAAGTTACGGTGCATTTTTAGGATCGAGAAGATTCTAACATACTGTTTTTGAATATAATAGTATCCGTTATGGTACTCACATATTAAAGAAATGCATTTATGATAATCTTCAATAAGAGAATAGAGTGGGAAGAATGTTATAATCAAAAAAAAAAAAACATGATTTTTATACCTTGATTATGGAGAATTTCTTCGATGAATTTAAAAATGAAAAAAACTTACTGCGACAAATTGAATTATATGCAAACCTGATGCCAAAATTAACATATTCAACAATTTCTTGACGCTGTTTGCCTTTATTGACAATGAAGCTAAATGTTCTTAAAACATCGCCATCATATGCGCGATGACAGCTGTAGTGATGAGAACATTAGAAATGTAGTACATTGTTAACGTTTGATGTGCGAAAAGTGCTTAATTAATTTATTATTAGTGCTCGTTAGACTAACCGATTGTGCCTCCATGCTATTTAGAGGAATTTCTGAATTAAGTTTAATGTAATAGCCACTTCCAGTCTTTCAACGATTTCTATCAGTTTTAGTTTTACCTAAAGAAACTTTCGTCATCTTCTAATTTGAGGTGATTAATGATAAGCTGGTTATCACCATCGATATAAATCCTCTTATCAGGATATTGTGCCAACAATGAAGTAGATGAAATGTAAGTTTCATTTAATGCCCAAAAAATACCGAATTCTTTTTGTGGACAAGATAAAATATAGGGATCATTCTCGAGTGCCTGAAAAATGTTTCTAGAAAATTGCAATATTGCAATATTTTCAGTACTTTCCTTGAAAATTCTGAAAAACCAATAGAATGATTTGGGCTGAATTTAAATGTACATACAAAATTTGTCTTAAACAAATAGATTTTATTGCATTATTGAATTCCATCTGCAAGGTTGAAAATTGAATTCAGACTGCCTTGGAAAGTTGCTATTGTCAAAATTTGATTTTAATTTCTCCGATTTCACATTGTATTCAAATCCAGAAATTTGAAGATTTGTAGTTATTTGAATCGAAATTTGGAGTCGACTTGTATCAAATGTAATTAATTTATCGGCTTCTTAGGCTATAATAGAAGACCTGTATAGCTTCTCGTTTCACTGCTTTGCGAAGAGGCGGTAATCGTTCATTCATTTGATATTCACCTGGTGGAATTTTGTCAATAATAGTATTTCGGCCAAATTCATTTTGACCCAAAACTAGGCGTGTTTGCTCTATTTTTGCTTGTGTACACGGTACCTGGGTTATAATTATTGCAAGATCTCATACTTGGGCAAAACAAAACTTAGATGGGGAAAGTTAAAAAAGCATTTGTGCAGTCATTTTCTGCGACATTTCTTTGTTGCAACAGTCTCATGCAGAAGGAACTTAAAATCGAAATCTATCATTAGATTATTTTGTTTTGATGCATCTGAAGGTCAAGGATGAATTTCTCTTACATAACACTTTTGAACGTGAACAATATCCTTAATGGACCATAATATATTTCGGATTTGGATCGGTACTAATGAACTACGACAAGGAATCTGGGAGAAGAGTTGCATATAGGATATTACAGAATTTGAAATTGCATCGTAAGGCATGCCAGGAGCAATCTAAACTTCCTCAATCTCATCATTGGGTATAATTAGTATTTTGTTTCAATTCATTTAAAGATCAAAACTTAATCAATCAGTTCATCTCTCTCACATGCTCAAGTGTTTATGAAATTATCGAAATGTTTGCTACCGATAAATGACAAGCAATTTTGCGACGTTTTTCGCCTTCCCTTGTGTCGCAATTACTGCATTCACTCCATGGTGTAGCGAATGCATTCGATTGCAATTTGAAATTTGCGAATTCATGTTGCATAGCTTGCATTTGACTCTCCACAGAGCTATTTATTATCTGAAAACAAATCACAGCACAGTTGATTGAAGCAATCAACCATTCAAGTGATGAAACCAATTGCGAGTTTTAAAGTCTATGCTGCAATTGGAATAAATTAAATCGAAGTATAAGATGAATCGACTTCCATTTTAGAATTTCAATTCTATAAATAAATGAATTAGTTATCGGCAAACTAACTATTTCAGGAGTTGAATTGGTAACCACGTCAATGTAATACATATTAGCTATGTTTACTGTATTGTTTATACGTCTTATGCAGCGATACCAACCCATGTCTTTTCGACTTACTTTTGGTAGTACAAGTTGAAAGTGATCACCAAGTTTGGGTTCACTTGCCTGACGCTTCATAAACCTGAGTTTATTTGAAAATCAACATGCATAACTTAATTAATCTTCTATGAAATCTTAATGAAAATTTTTGAATTTTTTTTCCAAATTCCAGTAAAAAATCCAAATTTTAATTCTAAACTTTGTTCAAGGATTTCCTTCGAAAATTTCAGAAAACAAAATATTTTAGGTCAAGAAACAAAAACTGAAAATTCTTTCTAAAATAAGCTATATTAATTAGACTATTACAATAGCAACGGCAACATGATATTTAAGGCATGTCTTTCGCAGGCTTGTCAAATGCCTTAACATTATCAATGTTGGTGATAACCTATCGAATTTCACCAATACGAATAATTGATAAAATCACTTTTTAATAAGACTTAGAGTTTTTTCGGCTACTGAAAGTGTTGGATCAGTGTCAACGATTTTCCTCCACCAACCCTTCATTCCTTCTTCAAAACTAGCCTTTTCCCAAATATAATCCCATTCATTCGTTTTTTGCTTTCTTTCACGTTCTACTTCTGATAAAATGAACTGTAAAAATAAGTTTTTTAGTATTTCTATTTTGAATTTTGGTGAAATTTTTCTTTACACGAAAAAAGGAGATTTTTTGTAGAAAATGAATATTTTCTATGATATTTATACCTCTTTTACTTTATCAATGATTTGACGAATCTTTTTTCCTATGAATGATTCGTTTGGTTTCCATACTTCTTCTACTTCGGTTTGCTCTTCTGGACTTAAACTATAACAAAAATAAATAATTACAATGCACCTAGAAGTGATATTATTCCGTATATTCCAGACAGATAAAAAGGTAAGTTTCCTGAAAAGATATTCTGGTTTCTGACGTCTTAACTTGATTGTCGTAATGTTGTTGATTTGAATAAGATGGAATTAAAGTAATGATCTCATGAAATTCTCTTCACCTCCATTTATTATTTGGTATATATTAGCTGCTGTCCACAACAATAGTCAGTTACAAACCAAACAATTACCATTTGAAACATTGCAATTCTAATTCAGCATCTCGTCGTGCGACAATTGCTTGAATTGGTGTCACCTTATGCCTGATATATTTCTCACGTTCTTCCATACATCGATAATAGCTATTCAATTTACGATTATAATCGTCCTTTTGTTCCTCATTTATTTGTGTCTTTTCAATTGCGCTATAAAATTACGAACAAAGCGATAATTCATTAATTTTTCCCTTAACTAGATCGATTTAATCAACGGAAAGTTGTCATTAATTTGACTCAACCTTTAAATAATTTTACCTACATAAATTAATTTAGAGCAATCATAAATAATAATGATACTATTACGCAAATATGTCTATTATTTTTCAATGAATTGCATAGTTATAGGAAATTAAAACCATCTGATATCTTAATAAATTCAGATTTTCCGTAAAATATTTTTGGCTTATCAAGCCTTATTGCAATAAAATTGGGAATTTTCTAACAAGTCGATAACATCAACTTCCTTTTCAATCTACGAAGTTTTGAAAGCTGATAAAAGTTTACCAAGCCATATGAGTAGAAAAAAATTTGGAAAATTTATAGATGGAAGGAAAGATCAATTTCATTTTTCTTATTCTTTCCTGCTCACCTGAACTCTCGAATGATCCCTTTCTAAAGTCTCGAGTCACTTGTCAATCGTTGCATCCTATTTTCTTAGTTAGAAATATACATTCCTTTCTTTTCTTATTTCTATTAGACTAAATTAATTATATAATCTTTTAATTAGCATATGAAAAACTATCACATCTTCCGCATTGTAATTTCTGAAGGCAAAACTGTTTTAGTACATCTTTTGAACTACGTTAATTAAAGCTTACTCAAAAAAAATTAGTACGATAATTGTATTGATTAGTTTATTTCCTATCTTGTCCAATTATTTATATCAAAAGCATAACAGAAAATATTCCCATTTATTTCTCTTAGGTTTCATCTTTTCGTAACTCAAGTGACTAACAACTTATATTAAGTTTTAAAATAAGATCGTTCTAATTTTGGCAAAGTATTAATTCAATTAAGACCGAAATGATGATAACGATCGTATTAAAATCTAAAAATATTTATATTAGCTATTAATTAAGCATATTTGATCGATGAATTTACCTTGAAAAGTAAGAGAAAACTGTAAAAACAACCGAATAATATGCAATCTTCATTCCAAATTGAAAATATTTCTTTTTGTTTATATACAATGATTACTGTGAGCCCAAAATGCATGAAAATCTTGAAGATTAGTTGTTATAATATAAATTCGTACCGAATTATTGAAGAATTGAATATTATCGGATTTATGAGTTTACAGAGAGAAATGCCGAGGATTTGCTGCAGGCAAGCCTTTCAAAAGTCAGAAGATTCCCAGAAATCCATTAATGAGATTTATCACTGCTTTGAATATCTTTCTCTGTATCAGTTAGTTATTATGCTTGTCGGACTTTTGACAACATTCCATTGTTCTGATCGGTAATCTTAATAATACATGAAGCCTGTACGACGTAACTAAAATTACTACTGCTTGGTCAGTGAACGAAATGGTTAGTAAACTTCTCGATGTAAAATCCATCTGTGAAACTTTTATTTCCAACTTGTCACAAAGTTTTTCTTCAAAGAATTGTGGTTTACTTCAGGTGGAATTCTAAATTACTTTCTTATGCCTTTTAAGGATAATATCATTATATTTGGTGTAAGAAGTACTAAAAGTTTTGCTGTCACTATTTTCATTATTTTTCTTACTTTACTTTAAAGGTGTATCAAATGATCTTCTCCTACGAGATAGTGGCAGAGAAGGACATTTTAGAATCCAAGAGGTAGCAATAGCATTAATGAGTGAAATAAGGTAAAAGTTATTGAATTATACAAATACCTGATAAGCAAGAATGTATCATTCATGTTGGATAATCTGATACAAAATAGAAAGTGAAAAAGACGTTATGGTGAGAGTTCCAACCAAGCAAAGCCGTAAAATCGCGATGCAGAACTGATCACTTTTAACTGTTGCAATTACTTCACTACATCAATTAAATCATAAATTAATTCCATATCAAAAGGATATCAAAATTTGATATACATATATATTTTTTTAGAATCTGTTGAAAATTATTATACAGACTTGATAAAAGTTTCCAAGGGAACGTTTCCAAAAAATTTTAAGAATTTACAGATACATGTACTCAGTAAGCGTTTATTTTAGAAATTTACTTATCCTTTGCTAGCTTTTGTACCTTTCCTACATTCATAATGGGATATTATTTTAAAGGATTCTAATTCATCGTGGGAACCTTTTACGATCAGTAGTAGATACTCACTTTATACTACAGCGGGATAAACATTTGCCTGCAAAATGCAGGATAATGAAGCTATATGAATATCATATCTACAGAACTTCAAATTTTCAATAAGTAACAAATAACAGGTAGTTCATAAATTGTATAACGGATTCGGTACACGACATATCAACACTGTTATGTGCTTGACATGATTAAGTTCAAAAGCAATCAGAAAGCAGCACTTTTTTTAATTTCTCGAAGCATAGAAATTTTCAATTGCAATTACTAAAATATTTGGTTCACCAATAACATTAAAATTTACATCAAGTCCTATCAATTTTTACTCTTTCTGTATCAATTTTGAATTTTATCTGTTTAAGAAACTGACATTCGCATATGGATAATTGTTCTATACGAATTTATTATTGCTTTTAGAACAGTTTTTGTTTTATGACATTTCATTTGATGTAACTTACTGTTAATCAATAAAAACTATGAGTGCTATTTGATGAATGATCTTCGAGTTGATTCCAAGCAGTAATGCTTTCTATCAAATAATAGCTGTTACTACAACAAAGCTGAATATATCGTTAAACGGATGCCTGTACTTTTTGTGGCTTGCTGTCTCAAACTTCAAATTTACATCTCGAAGCTCGTTCGCATATTTGAGTCCTATGCACTTTTATCAATTCCCGTAGTGTAGCAGACAAGACTTCCTCTTTATCACGAATACGGTAGTTCCTACTATTCTCCGAGAAGACAGTAGCATAATTTTCACTCCGACTTTCCATAACATTTAACTACTGGAACCTAAATACTTTGAATTCGACTTACGAAGTTGATAGTTTTCTGACCATGCAGCATAGTGCCTCTCACGCTGCAGCTTGAAGTTTATAAAATATTGGAGATGATACGATTCATAATGAAGGCAGGCATTATATAAATTTGTAACTGCTCAAATCTCAGAAGCTGATCTCGAAAAAATATCGTCTTCATGTTCGAGAATGTCATTATGTTGCCTAGTTAAGTGACGAACATTTCGCTGATTATTTATATTTGTATCATTTCCCAGAAATTCTGACATCTTTTGATGGCTGAGTTTTAGTTAATATTTGGTTCGGGACAGACTTCATTATTTCTTAAAATTTTGTTCTATTTAATGAAACTTATTGGTCTAATTTTCCAGCTTTATAAATCTATGAGGAATTATCCATCGAGAATATTTAGTTTGGACCTAATACGTTTACGTTTTCTGCTGAGAACAGCATTGTAGTTCATGGATGCATTTGTTTTCAACAGAAGACGATATAACTAATCTCATAAGAATCACTGTCTAGACTCTAAAAAACAGCTTCGTCGTATAGTTTTCGACTTTTGGTTTTGCTGTACTTTCTGTTGAAACTTCGAGATGTATTATAACATTATGTCGTACAAGTGCAGCATGATACATGTAAAACATATAGCAATAATGTATCAGAAAAGATACAGCGACTGCCACCAGTACTACTTCGAGATTTCACATATGAGAAATATTTTTTCCATTTAAATGATTTGCTAATGGCGAACAGTTTAAGGTTTCCGATTTTACGTTATTCAGCATGAGATTCTGCAAAAGAGTGAAACCTCTTCTATTTGGAACATTTTCATCGGTGAGCATTTTATTTAAGATCCATGTGAGGTATTCTTCCTTCTTGTTGAGTTTTTCAACTTCGTAGTTTTCGGGTACGTCGTTGCAGCGAAGAAGTTTACTAATACCATTTATATGCACATTGCGAGGATCGCATGAATCCGGATGTCATAACGGCTTACTGGACACAAAAAATCGAAGTGCACATAATAGCCAATAGATCCAGCAACGAGGAACATGTAGAAAGAGGAAGGTACAACATAACTTTATATCCTGAATACCGAAAGAACATATGTTTATAGGGAAGATAGCGATCAGAAGTGAGGCATGATTTCATGGCGCTTTTGGGAGTGCCATCAGATCAGAAAGATTTTATGTGAAATGACTATGATTACTGATCGTTTATTGTTATTTTCTGATATATATTAATATTGGAACGGCATTATGGGTACAAAAAGGAAAAGTTAATATTTAGTATTAAATCGAGCAAACCCGCAGGTTAAGTTGAAACTATTCGGAACATGCCTGTAAATTTGAGACATCGATAAATTCTGATACAAAAGATTTATAATGGAAGCTAATTTGAGGTTTCTACAAGTAACTAAATGAAATATTTTGAATGCAATATTTTGATTCAAATTGCGGATAATGTAAATCGAATAAGAGTGTTACACAACTCTTCAAAATCTATCTCGTGTAAATTCGCTGTGCTACATGAAATTTCTCAAAAAATTAATTGCTAAAAGACCTTTGATATCTCAAATTGTACTTAATTATCCACTTTCCCGCATTCGAAGCAACTACGCAATGAGTCGAAATGATCCTGGCAAATCCATTCGAAAATAGCCATTTTTAGCTGGCAAGTTACGCATACTGTAATGAAGCAATCAAGTAAAGTACTGTCCAATCGGATCACATATTTATTTAATGCTTTCATAAGTGAGATGTGAAATATTTTAATATGGCTCTATGATTAGAGGAACGCACTTGGACGTTTTTAGCAAAAAACGTCTCCAATAGGTACGATCTTAATTGACAGGTATGTCAGTTGTTGGGCTTGTGCCGCTGAAAAATACCATTATTGAAACTTTTGAGTTTTTGTGTTATTTTCTGGCTGTCGCAATTCCGAAATAGCCGCTCTGATTCTAAGTCTGTTAAAAAGTCTTTAACATTTTAATCATTTCATCGAATGGTCTGTAAAATATGCCTTTTTGAAAAAGACGGTGAAATTTCAGTCTGAATATCATCCTTATAAGCTTTAAGAACATTTCACTGCTTATCTTCTGCCCTCACCTTATCCGTCCCTTTTAAGCATCTGAATATGAATCAGTTTATTTTCCCAAAGTTTTTGTTTCTTCTCCCCCTTTCTCTCTCTCCCTCTCTCAATTATGTGAAATAAATAAAATCTAATAGGATTCTGCTATGTCACATCTACGTCAAAAGTGCAAATTACCTTTCCATGATGTCCAATTTGACTTTGTACGGTTTAACCGAGTGTTGGCATTCAGGAATTTCAAGAAATAACAAACTTATCTATGCTTTCACAATTCAGTAATTCTTTTCCGATATGCCAGTTTAATTGCAACAAAAAAGAATTTGCTTCGATGTTAATTCAATAAAAGAAATTTTAGTTGTTCTCCTTAAGTGGACATAGCAATAGATATTTTGTTTATTTATTATTATTACTATTTTTCTTTTTTCTTTTGTTCTTTCTCTTTGTCATCATCTGTGCTTCATTGAGCTCATCACAGTCGAAACGGATAATCAGAAGGTAACTTCAAGAATAGGCAAGATAAAAGATTGGTCATTCTCTATTTAGTATCTCAGATGCCCATTGGTAAGGAAGGAATCATATAAGAGTTGGAGCGAAGATGAACGATAACATTGTTGTTATTGAATAATGTATTCATTGCGTTACTGATGAATGACGTGACTTACAAATGTCTTTCAACGTGAAGAATATTGTAGGCATTCTGTACGCGAGAAATTTGACAGCAAATGAAGTAAGAATAACTGATGCTGATATTATGGCGCATTTCACATTAAAATGTATGTTCATCATAATATGGTTGTGATGATTATATGTAAATTCAAATCCACCAACTAATTAATCTAATCTAACGCGACACCTGAATATGGCATCCAAAATCGTATTTCTTTTCCGGATTAGTCAGGTTGCTGAATCGCACTCATATCTTGAATCTTACCTTTTGCTGGATCCCAAATCCTGAAATTGTCTGCTTCTATGATGCAATATTTAATTATTTTACTTATCAAAGTTCGAATGCAGCCATGCATCACAACAAATTACCAAATTGTTTTCAGTTAGTAGTAAAACTATTCAGAATTATCCCTTGAGAAAAGGTTTGATATTTCTGAAAGCGGAAATATGGATGGATAAGTAAAGATTATATCTATTAAAAATTCCATTCAATACCGAGTATACTTTACATGATATCAATTATAAGAATCATGAACCATAAGATTCAGTAGCATCGAATGGTATGTAATTAAAGATGAATATTGAATCTCTACGAGCAAATGGACGGATAAATTTACACCAAGACAATTCTATAATTATCATAATAGCTAGCATTAAATTTCACTGATTGGATTCTTGAAGTAAAAAAAAAGAAACAATCAAAAGTCAACTGAGATAAATTCATTTTCAGTTCTCGAACATCCCTAAATGTCTAAAAAATCCTTTCCGCATTAATTGAATTAATAAATGTTTAAAATACAATTCAATTGATATTTTAATTCTTGAATTACAGTTAAAGTAAATAAATTTCATTAATCTGAAATCAAAGAGGACAAATGTGTTTCAGCTGTATTTCTGCGCTCACCACTCTTATAATATTTCTTCTGATAACAATGCATTTACAGTGAATTGTTCGATGAGATGAACGCAGTGATAATATCGATATCGGTAAATTTTTGGAGAAATAGTGTAGAGGGTAATCGATCAATTAATAAATGTATTGCTGTCCTTGATTATTTTAACGATTTCAGTCAGATTTACTGTCTATCATTTCCCATCTCAGCTTTTTTCAGGAAGTGTGAAGAGTCTCATAACATTCCTCTGCTATAATTCATACAGCATGAAATACTTTGCTAAGTATTCAAAAAGTCTAAATAATATGAATAAAAAGTTAGATGTTTATAGATAGCATCAACTGAATTTAATCAAGAAAATTTAGAATGGAATTTTGCCCATCGTTTTTGAATTTATTTCAGTTTTCGTCTTAACCGTAAAGAGAGAACGCATGAAATGATGAATTGCTATTCATTGTGTTTATTCTAATATTTAAAGATGAAAAAATTGAACTTTCTTCTTGCAAATTTTAATCTGTTAAAAAGCTTATCTCAGGAAAATAAATGATGATCCAAGGATAAATTGAAATTTATTTGCATAATTGAGAAGTGCTGTAGTGACAAAAAAAGCCGAAAATAAAATCAAGAATTGGCCAATCAAAGCCAATTACTTTGAATTACTTGCAATTTGATATAAACAGAATCGTTTAATGCCTATTAACGTTAATCTTTTCAAGAGATCAATGTACATTTAATTTATGCAACATACGGTATCAACGGACAGAACTTGTTACATTGACACCAAACTGCTGGAATCCTGGCGGTTGCTAAACGTTTTGTTCAGCCGGACAAATCCGGATTTTGAAATGAATATTACAAACAGTGAAGACAAAGTGAGTTATTGATATAGTTATCGGCACTGCCAATAAAAGTAATTCTAGAGAAAATAGAGACAATATATATCATCAGTTTGTACGCCTGCTTATTGATATTACTAAGGGGGAAGTAAGCAGTCATTTACTGATATCGGGGAAAATAATATCTAACTGTGATAACAGATTAGAAAGTGATACCGTAGATGGTAAGGCAGGTGCATTTTATTAATTGGTGAGAACTATACCTGTATCATTTAATTTAATTTATCCAATATTTTGGATAAATTTCCAATTTATAATTTCTCAAGAGAAATGATTCATTGATAAACTTCATTAATAAAATCACTTTGAGATGCAATGAATATTAATAATTTTAAAGACCAAAACTAAGTGATTTTCTTAATTTTAAAAATTGCACGGAAAGTTCAATTTTACTCTTCTTCGAAAATTTAAACTTTTTCTTTCTTCTTTTTTGACTTTCTTGTAAATGCACAAAATTATTTATAATTTCATAATCTGAACTAAATTTAACGAATTGGATGAAAAAAAGCAGCGAAAGACAGTTTGCGTTTTCTCGTCCCTTTCTTTTTTCTTTTTGGTTGGTGAAAAGTACATTCTTTAAAAATTGAAAAATAATGAAAGGGTGAATTTCCATTTAACCGCTTCAACAGCAAATGTCAAAAATTCTACGTCTCACCTTTTTCTTGCTCTTTCAGAATTTTTTCATTGCATATTTGCTAATCGATTTTAAAACTGAATAAATAATTAGATAACTTAATGGTTTACTTTTCATTAGTGCATTTTTAGTAGGACTTTATATAAATTGAAATATAACACAATATTAATTAAAATGAAACTTATAGTATTGTGGAACCTAACTAAGGTTTATAAATGTTTTAATATTACATCCATATATAACTTGAAATCATTAAAGCTCATAAAAAACTTCTTGGGGTATTATTAAAGAAATGAAATGGAAAAAATGCTTAGAATCACGGAAAGTTAAAATTCATGAGGCTTCTTTCTAATTTCATTCAATATTTTTTTAGCTCCATCTACTCCTTAGAATTGTCTAGTTATTTCATTTCTGTAAAATTTTATTTCAACTTTTCATTTACTCTAAATTCAATCCACACCAATTTTGCTATCCATCTTGAATGCTTTTTTTATTTCGTATATCTCTTGTTTTCCTCTTTTCCCAAGCAGGTTCCTCCTCTATTTTACCTCAACTCACTTTAATTTACTTACGTGCTATATCTCATAATACCTATTTTATTACGTTGTACTTACTATAATGCTATTAATTTTTTATTTATTTATTTGCGATTTTTTTTCAATTTATACCAATTATAAACGTATACTTCTACCTCATTTAATTAATTTTGATAGAAAAAGAAATAGAAATTTCTTGCAACACAATATTTCGAGTTATTCATTCATTCTTTTAATATATCATAATGTTATCTTCGCACCACCACTTATGAACAAAATTATTAATAATCCTATTGTTCATCATTTATTCCTGATCCATTTCATATCTATTCATGATAGAATATATTCTTCTTGTATTATTATTATTCGGGAGAGTAACAATAAAGGTAGGTACAGGTGAATAAACAATTCTATATTAAAACCATAGTTAACATCATTTGAAATTAACATCATTTTAGCATTTTATTTGACATGTTTTGTCGAATTGTCTAATTCTTTTTTTTTTCAGTATTTTTTGACGTTCTGTTTTTCTAAAGTGTCTACCAGAAGAATTGGTTAGTATTTTTTTAGAGAACAATTCTAAAACGGAATAGTTTTCTTTTTCCCCTTTTTTCTTCTTCTTTCTTCTTCATTAATATCAGAACGACAATTTTTGTGGTATAAAAATTATCATTTTATTAGGAAAACTAGAACCGATAAAAGTTAATTTACAATTAATTTGGTCACAAAATTACAATAATCTTAAACGATGGTAACGAGGCCGTGCAGAAACTTTGTGTCGCATCATTTTTTTTAAATATGCTAATTAGCGAACGATTAATTGAACAATTAGGTAGGACGGATATGCTAAAAAGAAATGAAATAATTGACTTTGAAAGATTGAATTTGATTAATAAGGCCTAATGAATGGTTGAACTAATAATTGAATTAGGTAGGATAAAATGAATTATATTGTTTGAAATAATTTGGATTAATAAATAATCTTGGACTGGTACTTTCCATGAAATTTGCTTATTTAATGTTCACTTTGTTATTCTTTATTCAACAATATTAAGTTATCATTTCAAAGTTATTCGAAAGTATATTATCTTACATTTATCATCCAGAAGATGATAAACATTTAGCAGGATAAGAGAAAAGATTTAGAATAAGTTCTTTTGTGAAATGAGAGAAAATTGAAATCATTTTGGAAAAGAAATTTAAGAAAAAACCTACTGGTATTTATTTTGAATTAAATATTAGAGTAATATTCCCATTTTAATAAATATGCGCAGTTATCGTAGTATTTGTCATAATTTGAGAAAAACTTTCTTCATCCTATTGCCAAATGAAAAATTTTCCTTCTTCAAACTGCCACTTTGTAAAACATAAGTGTCACCTCCTTCATTTGTGAGTCATTTTTTTCGTTGCTAAAAGTCGTATTTTATAAGCCATAAAATTGATTCATTCTGTATTTGACCTTCAACCATTTGAGAAACAAAAATAAAAAATATTTGGAAAAAGGAAATAAAAGACAGATACGCCTTTTTAGAGAATTTTTTCGTTAATTCAGTAAAGTTTTTCGAGTAAATCGTTGCGTTATCTTTCCCAGGTAACGATAGTAATAAAGTTAAGCAAATATGGGACATTGTAATAAGCCATATTTACAACGAAGCAAAAAATAACTTAAATAAGGCTTAGAAGTACGAACAAAACTAATGATAATAATATAATTTCTCCGCTCTTATTATATCATTTTTGTGATTAATTTTTCTGTCCTTTAGTTAAAAAATTAGAATTCGTTCTTTCATTCATTATATTTCAAATAAAATTAAAACACAGACATAAAATGCCCAGAATACCTTTATGACGAATCATCGTTGAAATGAATGTATTTTTGGAAAGGAAGTTTTGAAATTAGTCTAATATAAAATGTTATGACTTGGAATAATCCTGAATTCATAATCAAATTGTCAAAAAGAAGAAGAAGAGGAAACTTGCAATGGTTTTAATTTCCTAATAGGACCGTCGTGAATTTTTGGAATTTTTTTTAACAATGATAAAATAGCAAGTTGGTTTAGAAATTTAGAAATTAAGGTATTTTTTATTTCTTCCTACCTCTAACTCTCGCTTATTTATATTTTTATTGAAATAAAAATATAAAAAATTTTTTCTATCGATAAATTTCTCCTTCAACATGCGCATTTGTACCTCCAAAAATAATGAAACGCCACTTTAAAGTGCACCGCAGAATTTATGAGAATTGTTTGGAGGAGGTATGTTTGACAATGTGAATGAGTGAAAGGAATTGATTTTTAGTATGGTTGACAACATGCTACACTCAATTCTCTCGGGACTTTTTGCATTTTTTATTAAACTTTTTGTTCATTACTTAGACAAAAATATGATTTGATTCGAAGTTCCAATCTAACCTTCATCAGTCTTATGCTTAACAAGAAAATTTGAATATCAAAAATTGAACAAAGCAAATGTCAAGTTTTGAGGAGTGCTTAAGAAGTAAGATAAGCAGAATTTAGCACCATATCATCAACAATGAAATTAATGAATTATTCGATAAGAATGTTACTGATGACTAATATTATGATCTTTTTTTCCTCCTCTCAAAAAAAAGTTCACCCATATTTGCAGCTGATACTAAAATGATAATGATAATGATAATGCTGATAGAATAAGGAATAGGGAAAGAATAATTTTTCTCTTGACAAATCCCAGCCTTATCTTCAAATGAGAATAATGAACTTCAAGTCGTTTATCTTTTTTTTCTGTTAAGGAAATTGCATATGACCATTTAGTATCATTTTCTTATGTTATTTAGTTCATTTTAATTTTGAATCAAATGATCGAAATGTAAAATAATTGCTTAGTACGATGACAATTACATTAATATTTCTGATATTTTATTTCAAATCTTTGTCAATTTAATCTTTTCGCAAGAAAAAAGGAAGAAAGCGTTACTTTATATATCGGAAATTATTCTCTCAAGGTTATAATTTAAAATTACATTTTAGTCCATCATTCATATCTTTACCATTTTGAACACTCCTGTCTGTCTGTCTTTTTCTCTATCTAAGAATCATTTTATACAGGAATATAGTTTATACTATTTTTTGCAGCATAAAAAGTTTTTAGAACAGTATAAAACCAGTTTCTACAAAAGTAAGACTAACTTTCCCATTCTTAGTTTAATAATTGTGTAATTATTACTTGATAATGTGCCACAAAATAATAATTATTGCATTTAATTACTCGTTTAACAAATTTTAAAATTGTGTTAACACATGTAGACTTCAAAAACAGTAACTTCCTTTCCATTTTTCCTTGTTTCAATTTCAAATTAGTTTAAAGTTTGTAAACATTAAAAAAATGGGAAAACCGTTTTAATCAGAAAAAATTACGTTCAATTTAGAAATGTGCAAATTTCATACTCAAAAAAAAATTCATCAAGCAATTTTATCAATGAGAGCTATATAATATTGGATACGAAATCAAAATTATAATTGAATGGGCCAAAAAAGACGAAGATTTCAATCAATGAAAATAAAAAAGTTATTGTGAAATTAAAGATCGATTATTGATTTATCCTCGCAAGCGAGAAACAAAAAACTAGTTCTATTGATCTAAACAAAACGAAAGAGTTGTGACGGGAAATTTTTAATCAGTCATAAACTAACAAATTTACTTTTCATTCATTCATTTTTACATATGTATGCCTTTTTTCTCTTCTCTTTTTGATTAATATATGCAAAAAATAGGCTAATATATATTTTTTTTTAAAGAAAAATTAAATTTAAAAAAAGGGCAAAATTTTGTCAGAATAGGGGCAACAATAATGATATTATTGGTACAATGAAAAATACAACACGAATCTTTCTCTTCATTGTTACAATTTGGTTACCACAAATTCTTCATGGTACTACAACGAAATTGGTACGAATCGAACGAAGAATTCGTTCAGGGAAGAATAATAAAAAGTATGACTATAATTATTATTTTATCATTATTATCTCTATTATGATTATATTATAGTTGTATAACAAAGTTATTCAATTATCCATCTGAATATTATATTTAGCAAATTAATGAAAAAATGGTTTTCTCTTTTTTGTCAAACTAATGAAAAACATTATTGAACAGACAAAAAAATCAAAATTCATTTGAATTATTTGTTTTAGCGATCATGCAAAAGAAATGTTGGATCAGAGATTGAAACTACATACTTTTAGCATCAAACTTTTGTCCTTTACTAGAATAATAATAAAAACGATGAAGCAATGTCTTCTCTTAGTTGATATTATTCATTTAGGAATGGAATAAATAGCTTAAAAATAAGTGAAATATTTAAAATTTTTTATCAAATTTCTAGAAAGGATAATTCATTCCTTTCCGTTGTTTCACTCCATATCAGTTGTTGTCTAAGTTTTTGAAAATTCGTACAAGAAGTAGGTAGACAAAGCTAAAATAAATATAGAATTAGGTGGTAAAGTAATGATTTATGAGACAGCAAAACAAAACAAAAGATGTTTTGTTTTGTTTAAAGTCTTGAACAAATTTAGTTCTATCAGATTATTATATTTTTCATTAAATTTGACAATTAAATCTTTTTTTAAGTGATTCTCTAACTTCATCTTATTATGAGACTAATCTGTTTTTTTGGTCAAAATCGATCTTTAACCAAAACTAATCATTTTCAGTAATGCGGCAAATTTCCGTATCCCAGAATACTTCGACCTCAAAGGTGAAAAGCTTAATTCACTAATGGAAATGGTTAAAGAACGCACCAATATGTTGCATGAAAATGAGGTGATAATATCAATTATTTTATCCGAAGATTTTTTCTCCTCAATTATACTTTTGTAATTTGAAATTTGATTATAAATCAGGCAGCATATCTTAAATGGAAGATAATTTACCATAATCTATTCAGAGCTACTTTTATGAAATATCTCGAATACAATAATCTAATTAAGGTTATTTTTATAGAACATCCCGAAATACTAATGTGTCTTTGATACATCTTACCACTTTTGGTAATTCTTTAGTTGAAAAGAATTGAAATACACAAACGATGCTTGTGGATACTTGGAGTTATACTTCCAGCATATTTCTTAGCATCGATTATTTGGATTGTTGCAAATATTATCTTCTACAAAAGGTTAACTGCAAAATGACATCGAAAAGAGTATATATATGTACGTAAAAAGTGGAAATTTTAGTCTAATTGAAGCTAATAAATAATGAATATATATCCTATTGGTAAGAAATAATGGATTAATTAATTAAAATGTAGACTTGTATGTTTATTGACTTGTTTTATTAATTAATGTGTGTTGCAGATTGATGAATAAGATAATTATTCGGAAGATAAGTTGGTTATCGTTAATGAGTGATGAAAACAGTAATAATTAAAATTTTTTCACCTATAATTATGCTATTAGCATTGCAGACAACAACAAAGATTAAAAAGCGGCGACAAAGAGAATACATTTAATCGAAATCAGGAAAGACAGTTAGTTTTACATTCTTTGTAAAAAAGTGTAAAATTTTGACGATGAAAGCTTTGAAATATATCTGCGTACTTGATGATAATGATTGAAAAATTTAATTATAGACGTTTGCTGGAACGATATAATGAAATTCCATCAACTAATTTACCGTTCGTTAATCATTCGTCGTCGTCTGTGACAGAATTCAATGATGAAAGTAATTTGAACATTGTATCTGTTCATTCTTCATTTGAAGCCAATCGTGCACGTGTGGAAGCAATTTTAAAGCGTAACAATGAACCGCAATTTATGAGAAGAATTTAAATTTTCGTTATTTATGAATTTTTTCCAAAAAATTTCATTTTTAATGACATGTATGAAAATGTAAAATTTTCAGTGAAATTTTAATGAAATTTTGTGTGTGATACTATGTGCATTTTATATAAATGGTGCATACGTTGCAAATTAAATTGTATCATTGGTAGTTTATTCATTTTCGAATCGGTTTCAAATTTTTTGAATCCCTTCTTTTTAACCGATCAAATTTATGATAATAAAATTTTCTACGCTTACTGTAGTTTTTTATTTATTTAACAGAAGAAATCAATAGAAATTAAACTTCGATCTTACCTTAGTAAAAAAACTTATTTTGAGTTAAATTTTCCTTTATATTGTTGAAATTTGAAAAAAACTTTCTGATCATCGCTTTGAATGATATATATATGAGCGGAATAATAGTTTCAAACTATTTTGACGATGAAATTTCAAATGTATTTATTTTGAAATTGTACGAATCCATATTTTAATGTTATGCTGTAGGAGTAATTAAGTTTGAAGTTTTCATTGTAACAGTTAAGAAATGATTATAGGACACTTTGTTTATTCTAGTTTATTTTCTTCTATCTACTTAACAGTTTTAGAGTTATCGTTTTTTTACTATTGAACAACTGGGCGAACAATTTAAATAACATTTTAAATGCTAATTAACTAATCGTTGGATAAACTAACAGATAATTGACAGTTCATTAATTTTAGGGAACAGATTCCGAAATCTGCAACAGCTTTTTATCACAATCTTATACTATGATGAAATATACTTTCAGAATATAAAATGCACTTTGAAGATTTCCGCCAGTGTGCTAGATCGATAATGAGTATTTGTGCAATTTAATTAGGGTATCGGTAACAAGTAGCTTATCATTTAATACTGAAAACTAGGCTGAAGCCAAAAGTGCAAAGGAAGAATGATATGATAGCAAAATGGGACTATTCATAAGCATAGTTAAGTGCCTTTCTTTCTGAATGAAACGAATGATATTGTTTGCAGCACATTGAAACAAATAGATTAGAATTGTCTTACTAATGAAAAAGTGAAATTTCATCTTTTCTTACAATGCTGAAAAATTAAGTTAGCGTAAGACGATATTCATCAGTTGATAAAAATCTCTTCACTAATTTTATGCAAATCAAAATCGTGTGAAAAAAACTGTCTACCGAATTACAGAAAAGCTTTTTATTGAAAGAAGCATTTTATAGAAATTTAAAATATATATAATTCAATGTATAGTTGCGCTTTTACTCATTGTTGTTCAAAAAATATTCAGTCGTTTCTTTGAGTTCAATATTCCTAATAATTCTTTTCAAAAGCATTTTATATGCAATCATATAAATACTTGAACATTCAAATATTTTGCATTTTGACAATTATGGCCTGATTTTTGAATGCTATTATTTCTAATCTAACATATGACAGAAACGGCAAATTGATAAAGGGAATTCGATGGCCAAGAAGGACTAATTGTTAGCTAAATTAGTGATGAAAGATAGCTGGAAAATGTGCAAGAGATCACAAAGGTGAAGCAAAAATTTTTTTGATATGAGATAAAATAATGAAAGCAGTTGGAAAATTAAGTAAGTGGTGGGATATGCCAACTAATTACAGCAAGTCACTTGTTATCAAAATATAAAAAATCTGGAAATGCCAAACAATATTACATGCTGTAAGATATTTTTTCCGCAATTGAATTTGATTTGCTACATGCCTTACAATCTATAAATTTCAGCCACTTGCACTAATATAAAATTTTCGCTTTCATTCAGTTTCCAGAATGGTATAATGATCGGTCTACCGATAACAATTTTTGTGATCTGGACAGCGATATTCAACAATTTACGACAAATACATTAGCGTTTTGTCGAACATGGCAGGTGAAAACCAAAATATATCAGGTAGAAGTAAATTGTTTCTCCTAGTACAATTAGTCTGTAGTAGTTAATTAACTATTTCATTTTATTTTGGAGAAAACGAGTCTCAATTTATCCGTAGTTAGCGGAAGGTTAGTGCTATCTTCCTTTTTAGTGTGATCCATATCTACACTGCTTCATTTCCAGGAACTGTTTCGTAGTCAAATTTCTGGAGTTTCCTAGTCCATTACATTTTCATTTGCAGGAATCACTTTGAAATATCAATTTTCATTCAAAGTGCCAGTGTTTATTCCATAATGGAAATAGAAAATACTCCTGCGTCAGATGGAGATCGCCTTGATTGATGAAATGGCTGATATCTACGTGAATATTCTTATCAATTGCTATTTCATATTCCTCTACACTTCATCTACAACAAACGAATTCGTCACTGTGTCACCTATGAATTATTACCTAAAATTAAGAACACGAAGGGAATGATCGTCATCACACAAATGATGTCATTGCCTTCAACTAAACTTTGTTTCTATTATTGCCAATGTTAATGCCATTATGCTTTATTTATCAAAGAAATCTAATTTTTCAAGAAAATTTCAATCAATTTTTTATGTACATGTTTTACATTTTAACTAGTTAATTAGCTGCGAGCATTTAAAATTTTATTTAAATTGTTCGCTCAGTTGTTCAATAGTAAAAAAACGGTAACTCTAAAACTATTAAGTAGATAGAAGAAAATAAACTAGAATCGACAAAGTGTTCTATGAAAACTTCAAACTTATCAACGATAATGGAATGCCTGCAAGTGAAATGCAATGTGCTTACAAAACAAGCCTTTTTGGAGAATCATAGCCTATTTCAGAAGTGATTTCGGACGGTTTCTTTATGTGTTGCTACATCAAAGTTCGCATGACTGTAAAGAATATGTAAATCATTTTCAGCTACTTTTGAGCCTTGCAGTGTACCAAATCAATTATTGGGACTTTTAAGTTGCCTACCAATCTTGATTCCTAAAAATTTAAATCCAAAATTATAAACTTATGATGTAAAAAGGTGTCAGTACATATTTATCTCTGAAATAAAATTTTTTCGCCATCTTTCTAAGGGTGAAATCTCGAATAAAAATCGAACAAAATCACTTTGATAAAAAAGATAATTCATTATCATTTCTCCCGTGTTATGCCATTGAATTGTTATCAAATGAAACTGGTATTTCAAACTTTTACTTCTGATAAAATAGTATAAAAACGAAAATAAAAAAAAAGAAAAATTTATCTGTTTATCAAATTTTGGAAATGATTTAATATAGTAATTGTTAACTTAAAGTGGATATTAATTATTGTGATTTGCTGAAACAATTATAGACAAATCAGTTCATCTAATCTAAGCAATTTCAAAATTTTAATTATTGATAAAACTGTAATTATTCCAAAATTTCTACCAAAGCATATAGTTCAATGAGATAAGCAAACATACATTAACCTGGCTAAAGGTTTAGTAATTTAACATGCGCGCACATTATATTGTCATATGTGAAGTTCATTTTATGTTAGCAATACTTTAAAGTCATTGATTACTATCCGAATACCATCATTTTCTGCCACTTTCTGTTCACCACTTTGGACTTTTAACATAGGCTGAAAAAGAAAGAAAAAACTGATTCACTGCTTCCTAAAGTATCTAATTTATAATTATTAAAATTTTATAATTTAATACGATCAGATTTAAATACAGTAATAAATTTTGCTACGTAAATATCTTACTTAAATAAATATTTCACTCACTCTTTTTGGGAACAAATGCCATATCCGTATGCTAATTGTTATGCCAACCAAATAAAGTATTATCGATATGGCTAAGTGAATAAACAACGGCAGTGTAAACATCGTTTAAATGATCTGTAACGTTTTTTTTTTTCTTCTAACAGGGGAAAACTGAAACGAAATTTCAAAAAAGTAAGCAGAAAGAAATGATAAACGTTATTACTTCTTCTTTTCTTTCACTGCACAAGAATTGCTCAAATCACGGTAGCGAATATCAATTTCACATAGAAAATTAAAATTATTTAGTAAAGTATTTCAATCAAGTTGCAAAAAGCTAAACATCTATTTTCGACACAAAGATTGGCTAACGGTAACTTAGTTTTTATTTTTTTAACTCAAATTTTTAAATTTAACCAATTAATAAATATAATTGGTAAATATGATTTGATCAAAATTTTTGAGTAACTACAAATGATATTATCAAGTTTGTTATCTCAAAATTTTCCACTTGTCACATATACTTTTTTTCCACTTCCATTTTTTGCTTATTCTTATTACTTCTATGAGATATCAAATTTATCCTCATAGATTTGAAGAAATATTAAAAATAAAGATGAAAAACATACTTTTGTAATGAAGTGGTTTATTGAGATGATTGTCAATTATTGATCGAAGATCGGTTGAAACGATTTTTCAAGTTGTCCTTTAAACGAAATGTAAACTAAATAGTGAATGAATGACGCTGAACGAATAAATGGCGGATAGACCTATTTACTGCAGCGATACATGGAATCACCTATTAAAACAATTTGAAAATTGCAAACACATTTAAAAATTATTACACAACTAATTCAAGGAGGGACTGGAATTTACTCGATCATATATTCAACTGAGTTAAAGTTACTTGTAATATACCCCTCTTCCCCCCGCTCCCCGTCCTCTGTCTTCCTGTGAATCCTCTTTCTTTCTGAGAAGCAAAATACTTTTAAAATAAATGTCATATTGATGATACTTATTTATTATCTAAGATTGAAGTTCACTTAAGAACGCAAGGAAGCATGAGATGATTAAACATAAATAAGCTTCCATAAGTAATATTCAAACGTCTACAAACGATAGAAGGATTAAAATTCAGTAAGGTGTGAGGATTAAAATTCAAATATAAAAAAGGTTATGGGAATTTGTTTGGCCCATATGTAATGTATTTTGATCTAATATCTTACATACAATTTTTTGCAAAAAGTATATACGGAAGAGGATGAGAGTTGATTACTTCTGTATTCATATGCTACCTAATTGACATTCGAATTTTAAAAAAATATAGCTCAAAAATATTCCGATAATACAGTAACTTCTTATAAATATTCTCATAATATAATGAATGCTGACAGATCTTAAAATTTTTGTTCATATTGGCTGATTTATTTGTTTCGTCATAAATATCTCGATGTTAATTTCAAATTATCCATAATAGTGAGTTAAAACTGATAATATTTTTTATGTTACCTTATCAATAGTTTGAAAACTCACTTCATATGTTTTTCTTCCGGTAAACTTTTCCCTTTTTAAAAAATCACTTCTGACCATTGTAGCTTCAAGTGAACAACATGTGATAACCACCAGAATACTCTTGAAGATTTATAGCTATTATTTTTATTTTTGTTAAAATCATAATTTCAAAATTCTCATCCTTTTAATTTGCATCAATAGTTTTCGTGGCAATTAAATAGTCTTACTACTTAATATTATTTGCCTAAAATTGTGCTAATTTTTATTTAGTATTTTATGGGATAAAATAAATTTGACTGTTCTATGGATATTGCGAAAAATTTCTTTTATCAAATAGATTATTGTCTTCTTAGATTAAATTAGTAACAAACTGAAATATGATTAACATAATCTTAAGTGGATTTGAAGCATTGGAACAAAATTACTTTACTAAAGTATATTTTATGTGATTTCTTATTAAAAATTAACTTCACTTGTGGATTAAGCTGAATTACTAATATCTAAATCGTTGCATGATAAATGTATTTATCGATGGATATCAGTCATCTTTTTTATGACTTCATTTCTCTTTTAATTTTAACATCAATCGCTTGCTAGCTTCGTCAATTTGAATTAAGTAAAAATATTTTTAACAGGTAATTTAAATCTTAATAGGAGGTTGGTAGTTTAAACGTCGGCATAGAATAACCAATTTTGCCAAACTTGAACTTTCAATACTTTAGTTAGTTCAAAAATGGATTAATTTATACGAAATTTATACTACGATTTCACTAATGTTTAATATTCTGAACTAAAATGATTAAATTTATTTCAGGACTGAATTTTTTGCTATATTCTTAAAAAGGGCTCCAAATTTTTGAAGTAATTTTGATAAAGTTATGAAGTGTGTTATTAAGAGAATTATTCTACCGACTAATACAATTTTGTCAAATCATTTCTAAAATAAACCAAATATAATTCGATAGAGTTTTAAGTTTTCAGCACTCAAATGTTCCAAAAATTTGTCAAATCTTAAAAATTTATTCAAACATAGCTAAAAAAATATTTCCTATCGTTTTGCATGACACGGTCATCCTATTTGACAAATGAATTAATTTACAAGAATAATCACTACAACAATCTATTTTTTCCAGCTTATTACAATCGTAAAAAGGTTAAAAAGGAAAAAAGCATTATGTTAGAAATTCGTCTTTTTTGCTTCAAAAAAGATTAAATCTTGAAATTTTTTATTTTTATAATCAAAGATGTTTCTCTTACTATTGCATATATTAAAAGAATAATATAACTTTCACAGCTTTTTCATTTAATATTTCAAGAAAAGATATCGCATATTGCTTAAACCTTATAAATTGTCCTTTTTAAGGTATTAAAGTTAAGTGGAAGGAGAAACGGCGAATGGAGGTGAGAAAAGAGGGTGAAGAGAAAAAATTAAGAAGGCAAGATTTTTAAATTACATGAGAAAATTTAAATTTTTCATTTGAACAGGTTTAGAATTATTTGAGAATTAGTGTTTTTTAAATTTTGATATTAATTAAGTATAGTAATGTATGCAGAAAGCAATAAACATTCTTTGATTTAGATTACACAGATAAGTCAAATAAGATAAGACTTCTAAAATTTATACATCTGCGGAAGCGAGATATAAATCTTTTTTATTCTCCTTCATAATATTTTTCCGATACCATTATATGTTGCCTTAGGTTTGGCTTTGTTAAAATGTGAATTCTAAAACCTAAATTTCAATTTTTATTGAATTATATAATATGCATTAGGCGCTTCTTTTCATTGGATTAAAATAAACTGCATCGAATAACAAGAAATTTCTCATTCGGATTTAGAGAATTTGCTCGCCTTCAATTTTTCCTAAATGTAGGAAAAAATTGTTGAAAAAATGGGGGATGGAATGTTATTTAATTTATGTTCGATGCAAAATTACTCAGATATTTGGATGATATTATTAATCCTTATTTTTATTTATTATTAATCACTTTTATTTGCAATAACCAATTTAATTCAATTTATATCTCCAATTTACAAGATTAAATTTCAGCAGCAACATTTGAGATGAACCCTCAAAATAAGAGTTGGGTAATTTTATTTTAATTGTCATTTTGCATTAAAAATTCCTATTTCCTCAAAAATTCATAATTAAATCTTTCTGCAATTATTATTAATCATAAGGTCCATAAATTAAGACACGAAACCGGAATGGCTTGCTAACTGCTCATAATAGTTTCTTAAAATAAATAATAATTGAGGAGAATGATGGGTAGATTGTTTGTAGTTGATGCTATTCAACCATTTATTTTCATTAACAATAACATAATGGTAATTTAGAAAAGAAGGAGGCATTATAGAACTTTCAAATATGATAAAATAATTCGTAAACAATAGTGATTTGCTCCTACATTAAGGAAAAGAAAAGTAAAATTAATATGAATTATTATCATAAATCATTTTTCGATTTTTTTACAGATAAATGATAGGAAATATTATTTTTATGAATTTAACGACAAATCATATAAATCACCAATTCATACTTTTTTCATTCAAAACTTATCCATCCAAACTTTCGCCTTATCAATGATGTTTTTAGAATATTCAAACATTTAAGAAAAATATCTCCAAAGTAGCGAAAGAGACAGGTACAAATTTCCGGCATCATTCCGAAAATTGTCTTGCATTTGATACTTTAAGGATTGATTTCGTCAGTCCGTATCGTAAAGCAATCATATACGCCTCATACCTTTAATTTTCCTAACACTTTTCAACTTATCGTCCCACACTCTTTCCATGCTGACATTTACTCTCTATGCTTGATAATTTCATAATAATAAGTACTATTCTCATTTCTTCTTTCTTTCTATCTCTTCTTTTTTCTTTTTTTTTTGCAATTTTCTTCTCTACAGAATATTATTTACTTTAACACTTTTATTTTGCAAATAAATTTAATGAATTTTGCTGCAATTCATTTATCATTAATCAAATTCTTAAATTTAAACGATCTTAATATGAAAACAAAAATTCGAATACTTCCCTTTCTCATTTTTCTTCTCAATCATCTAACGTTGATGAAGAAATTTGTCAAACAGATGGATTAGATGAAGAAATGATATTGAACGTATCATTCATTTAAAGATGGAAGAAAGTTGTTATTTATTTAAATCGAATTATTAAAATGGAATATGCTAAGAAATTATTTGCTTTATGACGCTGTACTTTGAACTTACATTAAAATGGTTATTATTAGTAAAATAATTTGAAACTGATCAGTACAAAGTTTTGTGTATTTAGTGTGTGATTTGCAAAATTATTTTTTTACACCATTAAATTTTGCTTCAGATTTATAAGGAAACTGAAATTCGTGTTCAAAATTTGCATTCAAATTTAATGTCAAACATTTGGTATACAAAGAGATTTTTTCCCATGTATAAGATGAATGAAATATTTTAGAAAATAAAGAGAATTATTTGAATTTGAACTTTTTTTAGAGAGATAAATTAAAGACGACAAAATGGCATAGATGACAATATTTATTGAATTCCAACAAATAAGGACAACAAGTTGCACATCATAAAGAATGAATGATTAGAACGTAGGATAATTTCAATCTCAGCTTTTTCCAACATAAATATTTCGGTGGATCATTATTCAGTAAATCATTATTAAATCAAAGGCTGTTAGTAATAATTAAAAAGCATATTTCAAACATCTTTCATTTGTTGATTTTAATTATTTATGAAAAAGAAAAAAACATACGAAAGCGTCTTTCTCCATCTTTTGTCATAATAGATAGATATAATAATTTATAAAAGATAAGAATTACTTCCTCCAGCAATGTATCTAAATATATTCACTTACTGCAGGAAATATCAATCAAATATAAGAAAGAAGGAAAAGATAGATATACTAAAGAAATGAAGAAACTATGCATTTTCTTTCTTCATTCTTTGTTTTTGTTATGACAACAAATGCTTTTGCACAATTTCAACATCAGTAAATTAGAAAGAAGGGAAAAAACTTCTAGTCAGCTGGTATATTATAATATATTCTTTAAAAGGTTTTGAAAGACTTTTATTTTATTTCATTTCTATAAAATATTTATAGTTTATTTGGGATGCTATGTTGCAATATAGAAAAATTTTAAGATTGTTATTTTTGAATAATAAGTAAAATTTGTATAGTTTCATTTATTATTAGTAGTAATTGTATGAGAGAAGAAACCAATTCATAAGTTTTTTTTTTTTTTTTGAATTTTATTGATTCAAAAACTGTTTATTTCGTTGTCTAAACGATGTTATTTACCTGAATTTTCGTAAATTTGAGAAGCTTACCTCGATGTATTAATCCCAGAAGTTTCATCGCTTTATTTTAAGCAAATGAAAAATGCATTTGAAGTTTGGGTAAAAGATAACAGGAATAAGAAATAAGGAAATAATAGAAATTAAGGGATTTCGGTGAGGGAAATACTTTTTGTAAATAATGGTTTTTTTATAACATATATTTTGAAAAATCAAATCATTAATTTTTTCGTTTTCACCACTGCAAAGACTACCATATAGCAATATTTTTTTATCTATTTAAAAATTCATAAACATAAATCATTTTATATCAGTAAATAGCAGTTAATTTCATATCATGACTTATCAGAGTAATTTAAGTCAAATTTCATTATAACCAAGTAATAATTGTATAATTTGAAATATAACCTCAAGACAAAGGAAAAATTCTCGCAACCAACTAAACATTATCAAAATCGTCAAATCAGCATCATGGGAAAGATTTGTTGCAAAAGAAATTGAAAGTTTCGCTGTGTCACTCTGACTGGAAAGAAGCAGTATATTTAATTGGCATTAATGAATTATGTTGTCTTTGTTGATTTTCATTTAGTGCTGTTTTATATTCTCCCACTTTGTGATTGATGTCATTTAATGACCTCAAATTACGTGGGTTCACCAAGATTATGTTGCGTTATATTTTAAATTTTAAAATATGTCAGAAGAATATTTACCCATTATCGCATTCAATTATTAATTGTATATATTACAACGTTAATAACAATTGCTTTAGATATTTGGCTGCCACAGGTTTGTTACTTTCTTGAAGTTCCTCGTAGTGCGTTGAAAATAGCAGCGGAACATGAATACGTTGTACTTCCACATGTCGATTGATTTCTTAATCTTTACGTATTACAAATAATGCTAAAACACTGAATAAACGAAACATTTTAGAATACTACGTATAAAATAATGATATCTTATAAAGATTTGTAAGACATTCACTATGATATATAGAAATTAAGGTCAATTTTTTGTTTTTCTTTCCTGTCACCTCATTGAATTGTTTCTTATTCTTATGGATCTATTTGTTATCGTTTTACATGTATATGTTATCGGCGTTATTCTTGTCAACTCTTTGTCTTCATGATTTTTTTTTTCCACTCTCTTAAACATATATTCAAACACACTACATCTATTCGACTTCATCAAATATCGGACATTTCTCTACCCTAGATTTTACTCACTCATCACTTTTTTTCAATTTCTTTTCGCTTATACTATATCTTTTTTTTTTTCATTTTTCCATTCATCGCAATGTATATAACCCATATGCTTTCTCATCCCTCTATTCTCCTATTGTAATGCAATTTTTTTTTCGTCTTTTATTTGGGGAAATTGTGAAAGTTAACATGTTTTGGCATAACTTAAATTATATTCCCCTATTTCATCCTATTTTAGTCAAACTAGACAAAATTTCTCGAAAAGTTTGAAGAAAATAAGGGAATTTTTACTGTTAAAATAAACTATGAAAGGAGAAATGAATGGTGTAGAAATACCGACAAAACGACAAATGAATTAGCG
Source organism: Dipetalonema caudispina (assembly GCA_013365325.1). NCBI lineage: Eukaryota > Metazoa > Nematoda > Chromadorea > Rhabditida > Onchocercidae > Dipetalonema > Dipetalonema caudispina. Next base: position 18,794 of record JABVXV010000323.1, on the reverse strand, counting down.
CATGATAATGATTTGTTTGCATGTAAAGAATTCAATATTAAAGTAAATTATTCATGATGATTCATCATCATCATTTATCATTTGTGAAAAGAAATCAACCATTTGTGAATTGAGACCCTTTGTTTCTGTTTTATTGCGGTTCTAGTTTGAACATCATGTGCTCCTAAAAGCATTTCCATTTTAGGATAAAAATAAGAAGATAGTAGTTTAATTTATTCATTGGTAAAGTAAGGAGAATGAAGTGGATGAAATTTTATGAGCGATTTATGAACTTTTTATTAAAATAATTGAAATAATGTACAATCATACAATGATTCATATTGTTACGCCATCATATCCAAATTATTCAGATTTGCATTAAGTATAATGTACCAGTTTTTGCACATCCAGTATTATCGTATTGTTTCGTTCTTCATAAATTTCAAACTATTTTGTTATTTGACTGGAATTTGATTTCAGAAACATCAAAAATAAAATGGGTTTTCTTTTTGTTTTGGTTGATTTCGTATTTAACCACAGTGTGTAAATGAATGAATATGGGATTCATGGATGAAAATCAGACACAATGTTGTTCAGATTCCCGAAACAGCAATTGCTTATTGTACAACAAGCGAATTGTCTTTGTACGACGACCAGGTAGATTTTCCTGCAGCAATTATTGAAATGCTACATCCATCAATTATCATTAAGACGAGAATAGGATGATAATATACAAGGAAGAGTGAGTAGGGACATTTTAAGTATTGGTTAGTTGAATGTTAAATCCATGAAATGCTTATTTTTATGTAAATTATTCTGAAAAGACTTTCTATTTGTTTGTTATCTTTCAGGAGCAAATAATTTCCCCTCCGCGGATTGCTTTCGATGCGAAAATTGTCTCGCGCCAAATCGGTTGGATGTTGGAAATGGGCAATGTATTGTGCGAACATTGTACCTTTCAGTGGATCCCGTGCAGGTTTATTAATATAGTTGAAGTTTTTAATGTAATAATTCGATGTTGCACAAAATATTTGTCAGATCTACATTACAAATAAGCCTTATATAGTTTACTAATCTTGAGATAGGCATTTTTTATAGAACTGAGCCTATAATAATATAATAATATATATGTAAGTCGAGGTTTTATAATAAAGTTTATGTAAAGGTGTTACTATATATATACTTCGAATAATTTTTTTGACTTCGAAATTCTGTTTGTTCAAGTCACTGTTCTCATCTGTACTTAATTTTTAGCGATGCCGGATGAACAAATCAACAGGCGTTGATTATTTAGCACCATATGAAATAGGTGAATTAGTTGATGGTCTGGAAGGGATTGGAATCATTGAAATGGTATCACCAGGGTAAGTTTTTGCTCCGTTTTCTCAGTGGAATTAGAGAAACGTTTCATTTTCGGCAGATCAAAGGTCTATATTTCAAATTGTATTCATCTTTAGAACTATTTGGAGGACTGTATTTCATTTTAAAACAAATAGCTGATTTGCAAATTTCAAACTGAATCGTAAAGGAGTAGTTATAAGGTTCTAAATACACGACGAAATTCATTTGTTCTAAGGATGCCACAGTGTGTATTGAAACATTTTACCATGACTTTTTTTCATTGTAGTAATTTTAGCGGTACTTTCAAAGTTGGAGATTTGGTAACAAGTATTGGACGGTTATGGCCATGGAGTAGGCTATTTGTTGCTGACCAAGTTGATCTTGTACGGGTAGGTGGCTTTTGTCTTTCAAAATTTTGAAATTGATTTAAAATTCTGAAACAAAAAATTTTGTCCAACACTTGCATTTGTTTACTCAAACTATTTATACATTTCGTCACATTTACTTCTTTAAGTTGAAGTATCTTTTAACTTTCTTGTGTAAGCACTTTCACAGTATTAGGGAAAGCAAGAGAAAGGATATGATTATTTACTATCGAACACTTCTTGTTCATTTCATTGTGAGAAAACCGTATTATTTATTTTGGCATTGCAGTATATTCTTCCTGAAAACATTGTGAACATTTTCGGAAAATAAATCTGACAACTACCGATATTTAAGCAATTATTGTAGAGGTAGAAGTGAGAAAACAAGACTACATAATTTGGTAATAATCTGGATCCTCTTCACACCGAACTAAATCTATTATGACTCACAATAATTGAAAGTTTTCAGGTTACTTTACCGCCTGGTTTTTCTCCATCAATCATATTGAGCTGTGTGGGCTTGTCTGGATTAACAGCTCTTCTTGGTATTCAAAAAAAAGCTAAAATTGATCGAACACGGCCACAAACATTTGTCGTTTCTGGTGCAGCTGGCTCATGTGGTTCATTGGCTGGACAGGTCTATCCGTTTTATTTAGTTCTTTTGTTTTCCTTTGGTAGATGTTTACCGTTTGTTCTGCTGACAACTTAGTCAGTTATTGTTTTGGCTCATTGATCAGATTATTTTATTGGGATTTTTATTCATATTGTATTTTTGCTGTGAAAAACTAAGCTTTATATGTTTGAAATGCTCTTATAGATTGCACGTTTGCATGGTTGTACGAAAGTGATTGGCATTTGTGGTTCGGATCAAAAATGTGCTGTCTTACTGAGTGAATGGGGTTTTAATGGTGCGATAAATTATAAGCGGGATTCTGTTGTTGATCGTTTGCATAGACTTGCCCCGGAAGGTGTTGACATATATTTTGATAATGTTGGAGGCTTTGTGAGTGATGCTGTAATATCACTGGTAAGTCATAAATATATAGGTGCTACTTTTGTCTGAAATTTGATTCTTGTTTCTTATTCTTTGTTTGTACTTGTTACTAAGTTTTTATTACGAGGAATGCGATCCGATAGTCTTGGAAATTGCTGATAGCGTAGAAGAATGAGTAGGGTTTGTTTTAAATGATCACCACTGACATTTTACGCTTCTTTCGGGATTCAGTGCATAACTGTATCTAAAGTACCGTTACTTCATCGCAATGATTATATTGTACTGGATGACCGGTAATATTTCAGTTTGAAAAGTAAGTAGGCTCAACTATGTTGTTTTATATTGAAGTTACAAATACCCAAGATGCCTTTCATCATCGTCAGTGCATTACTGGCTAATGATGCACTGGTTCTTGATGTACTGAGAAGTATTATTATTTTATAATTATTGCAAAAGAAGAAAAAACTTTCGTCTTTTATATAAGGATACTTTTTTAAATCAAATGTTATGTGAATCGACACTGCAATGTATTTACGAGAATGAATGTTTGGAAGTAGGGAGAAAGGTTAATTTTAATAAGGGTATTAGATTGATCCTTTCTCTTTCAGATACATCATCTATAATTTATTTGTTATCATTTTCAATCATCCTTACTAATACTCATTTCAAATATCTTTAATTTCAAACCAGCGCAAAATTAATTCGACATCTGTATTTGCTTGTAGGAATGTATAATATCTATCTCGATGTACATTACCTAGTACAGAATTTGATTTAAAATGCTAGCTTTTGAATTTTTCTTTGGTTAGAAGTGTCGCGACCCATTTTGCATTCGAACATGTTATCATGTTCCTTTTACAGCTGTTTTGTGGTATTTACAATGGTATGTAAACCACTGAGTGTCGAAGAAACTGTTACTGGGAAAGTGGTATTCGTTAAACCAAAAAAGTTCGTATTATATACGCTTATTATTAAGCAAACATTTTTTTTTTTTCTTTTTAAGATGAGCGAAGGTGGTCGTGTTGTTTTATGTGGGCAAATAGCTGTGTATAACACCGACTTGCCGAATCCACCACCTCTTCCAGAGAAAACTGCTCAAATTATTGCAGAAAGAAAGATTAAAAGGTATAATAGTTATTATGGAAGATTTAAGAAATTTCAGGTAAATGTCGTTTTCGTGGATGAATCAATTTTCATAATCTGGAGGGATTTTTACAGAGAGAAATTCATCGTACTGCAATATAAGGATGATATCGACACATCTGTGGCACAGCTTTCAGCATGGTTGCAGGAGAAAAAATTAAAAGTATATAATTGTTCATTACAGATTAAAAATAGAGGAAAGAGAGGTCTCTCGCAGATTATTTCCTACGAGTTTTGTAAAAGTTTACAGTTTTCGGTAAATTAATATTTTTTATATCTGCTGATAACAATTATTTACTGTGTTCTGCATATATTAATATCTTTTGGTTTTTTCATAAGCCTCATAATTCTGATTAGTGTCACCACATTTATTTGGATTCTCTGGTCATATTGAATGTACTGTTGTTATTTATGACTAGGTCTATTCCGGACAGGTCATTATAGCTTTCAACTTGTATTTCCATTAACGGAATGAATTTGTTGCAGAGTAGAGAAACAATATATGAAGGTTTGGAACGAGCACCGAAAGCAGTTGTAGATCTTTTGAATGGTTGCAATATTGGCAAAATGATTGTCAAAGTGGACGATTCATAACTGTGCACAATATGGTAGAAGGTGTCATTTTTCTTGTTGTTTCTTTTCACTTTTATTCTTCATCGATAGTATGTAATGAAGTTATAGTTTGCATAACCTCAATTATTACGAAATTATTTGATACAAATGTTCCTGCTATTATTTCTGTAAAATAGTTTAGTGATAGTTATACTGTAATTAAACTGATTCCTTAGGTGTTAAGATGTCTTCTGATCTTGTCTTTACTGATTTTTATATTTTTTCTTATTCAAATTTCCATGCATATTAGAGAAAATTTATTTCTGCTATAATATTAGTTATATATTTTTGCTTCGAATGTATATTTTAAGGCAGTTAGCATTATCATTATACTAGATTGCCAGGCTAAATGGTGTCGAGAGAATGGTGAGATAGAATTAGTTACATATCAGTTTAAAACTGTCTAACCAAGAGGGTCCCAATTTGTATATTCACTATTTTAGAATTGTCCGCGTTATGTAAGAGTAGCGGATTTATTCAACCTCGAGTTAGCTAGTATATTCTCAGTTTGCTTGAAACTTCTGGTCTATTTATATTTCCTCAAATTAGTTATAAAGAGTAATGACGGAACCTATTTAAAAATATGTTTCACTTCAGTTGGTTCCACTGAATTGTTAATTTTCCATTTCCTTTTTGTTTTTGTGTGCTCCAATATCGGTAGCCAATTTGAAGTTTAAGTTCTTAAAGGCAAGAAACTTCATCAACGTGGTGGAAGTATAGAGTTATTGTTGGATTTACATTTGTACAATGTGGTGCATCTCCAATAACAGTATTTTCAATTCTATTTTCTTTTGTTATATTACGATATGAAGTTCTCCTCTATCACTTCTTCTTTATTATGCGTGTTATCTTTTTCTTCCTTTAGTTCCACTCAAAAATGCAGGAAAATTGTCTATCCATCCATCTTATGCTGCTATTAATGTTACTAAAAGGTGTTAGTATAGTATCAGATAATGTTGCAGCAGTCGAGAGCAAGAAACACAAATCATACTTCGAGTAGATAAAAATTTTGCGAAGTTTATTTTGCAAGCTTGGTATCGAACTGAGAGCGTATTTTTACAAGATGACTTGAAAAGTTCTACAAGATCATAAAAATTTCGCTTCAAATCTTTCTTTCCGGTGAAATAATTTTTGGCTAAATTTTAAATGTTGTGCTTGGTGTTTTGCCACAGTGACCATGTCTTATAAAAGTTCCATTGTCGCATTTCAATGATTATCACTGCATAAGTAATTATATGATGAAGTCGACACATCTGTCTAACCATTGCTGTACTATAATTATTTATGTTGTCTAGTATAAAGTTATAGATAAATGATCAAAGTTCTACTTACAGCTACAAAGGATACATATCATTGTACCTTAATGTGCGCAATGCAAAATTTTCTAAGTATTCCTCACTATTGAACAGATTGCATGTCATACATAAAGTCATTGTCAAATTGTAATTAGTAATTCGCTTTTTTTTTTTTCAGAATACTGTTCGCAGTGTGTCATAAACTCCATATTATCGTTCAGGTGAACTGTGCAGAATATGGAAGTTTTAGATCCGCGGCACACAGTAATCACAAATGCTGAAGTATTCCGATTGCTGCAGGGTAGGCGTAAGCAGCAAAATGAACTTCCAAAAGATCAAAGATCGAAAGTTCTTGGAACGGTTATATATGAAGTATGTTTCCTTCTATCTATACAGTTACTTTCTTGTTAGGTTACATTCTCGATGCTTATCTGAGTTAGATACTCATTTCACATATTCAAATCATTATTCATCTAATGATTCTGTTTGGCTTGAAAAAATTGCTGCTTCTAGAAAAAATTTTGTAGTACTAAAATTACGTTATTTCTCATTAAATGATAATCGACATTGTCAGCTCTTGGGTCCCCAATTTTATTTGAATTTTAAAGTATGAATTTTAAAGAAGTCCTCGCAGTACAAATAAGATGAATTGACGTCTTGAACAGTTATGTCAAAAAATTACCATGAATGACTGACTGTCCCCATCACTTGTTTTTGTTGAAAATTTAACCCACTTTTTATAAATATATGAGTAGATTAATTATAGAGATTAAAGTCGTCATTGCAGACAAGTAAATACTTGCAAGGAACGCCAGCTGTTACGCAAAAAAATGTAGATATTGAGAAATTCATTCGAGCAGTAGCATCATTTAAGGTGCTTTTTTTTTTTTTGTAATATAGCAGTTATTTAGTATGCTTATCACTTTATTTCTTACTTACTTACATAATAACGAGCAACAGTTATAATTTGCTCGTTAAACTTTGTCATACTTATTAATTCAACTGTCAATTTTCCCATCTTTGTTATATCAGTGTACAAATTTTAAAAAGGATATTCCAGTTTCATTAATATCCTCCTATTGAAATGTTTTATAAGTGCATTAATTCATTGTATTTACTGAAAGCTCAATCTTTTACTTTTATAATTTGTTTACAGTTGACGGCAGTAGAGATCTTACAGCTGGTAAATTTGCGACCCATAACTGCCGTTGAGGTAATTTCTCATCATTTAATTTAAGCCAAGCTCGCTCGAATGAGCTTATTTGAATAAATCATGTGATTTGGTAACTGCCAATGTAAGCCTTAATTTCGAAAAATCGTTGAGAAAAATTAACTTTGATTTCTACTCGCCCTCTGTTTTTATTCTTCCAATCTTGATTCGATTGTAACAGTGAATAGTTTAGATCCAACTAATAGTGGAAGAATGTGAAGAACGATTAAACGAAGAACAAATCGAATGTTTAGTCGCTGTAAGTTCCAGTTTTTGTGCTGTTGATTTTTAACCAGTTAATTAAGAATGGTCAGGAACATGCATACATGCGAAAAAATTTTTTTTTAGATAATTCAAGAGAACTTGCCGGAACCATTATCTGATGATTCTAAAATGAACACCAATGAAAAGGAAAACTGATAACGCAGTCATGGAATTTCAAACTAATTAAACGAAAATCTAGAAGACAACATTTGTTGAGTTTGTATAATGGCTACAAGGGAGTAGAGTTGGGGAGAGGAGAGAATGAATTTATATTAAAAGGACGAACTGGTGAAATGGAGATATGCTTTAGGATTTGTAGACCAAAAAAGGATTTTATTAAATTTTATTGAAAAAAGAACATAGTTTAGTTGCGCCAGTAAGGGGTTCTTTCCTATGCAATTGTGGAATAGTTTATTCAGTGGCTGACTTTTTTGCTATTATCACTTAAGATAATTGAACATATGATTTTGTAAGTTATATGTGCGGTCGATCATATGATATAAATGTTCTAATAATAACTTATAGCTTCTATTTGTTCTTACTACTTAAATGCTTGTATTGATGAATTTCTGGTATTAATATTACATTCTCGCTATATTTTGTTAACTTCTGGCACATCAATTCACATAATGCCACAAGCATCCTTTGGTCGTGGCCTTCCAACTCGATTACGCGTCAAACAAATTTTGGATCGTTGCGAAGATATAATTGCAGCTAAAACATCGTTGAATAGATCTTCAATTCCTTCCTGAAAAGATTTAAACTCAAATTTAAACATTCAGTAATTCGAGTTCTGGAGATTTACTCTAAATGCAAAGTTCTGCTCGTTTTTCTCACTATTTGCTTCTCGAAGAATGAAAGAATTTCTGTTTTCACCTGTTCCGTTTGCTTAAACTTGAATTTTAAACAGTTTAGGTCCATTTATCTTCGTATTTTGGAAGAAATTAGTTTTTGAAAAATGTGGATTTTCCATACGTAGGTTTTAGTGGACACTTCACAATAATAGGAGGCTTTCAGTTCCGTAGCCAAACTTTGGCCAACTTTTGTTGTAATTAAGCTTTGGAACGTTCTTGGATCTTTGTTACCCGTTCTGGAAACTACAATATCATTCTGATATAACAAATCCGCCGTAATTTCGGAGAAAAGAAAAACAAGTTACTTTTTAAATTGATTTCTTGGTTTGTATGGTGGTTTTGTCGTTGCGTCTGGAAGGAAATCGAAGATAAATTGAAAACTTCATATTATTAAGTTTGCTTATAAACCATCTGAAGGACGTGGAAAGAACTTGCCAACTTCAACTTCACCAAGCTGCTTTCGGAATAGCAATTGACGGACATCGCGTGGTAGCCGTGCCTCGATTCCCGTTGCGCAAATAATAAACGGTGTACTATGATATAGACGTCTGACGGTTGGAACCCACTGAATGAGTAGAAAAGAAAATTTGATATCTGTTGAAAGTTCAGACATAACTTCTGGAAAAAGTACAATTCTGTATTTCTTTCCCTTATTGAAGTTTACTAATAGTTCATCAACTGATGTTATCTTAAAATGCTTTGAGTTTGTTGACGAAATTACGTCGAATATCACTACCTTTTGATGAATACTTTCAAACTGTCGCAAGCTACCGATGTGGTAGAAAATGACGATAGCATCCAGATGGCTGCAACGGATCATCGTTGGAATTCGCTTAAAATCGGCAATACGTTCAGCGCACATCAATTCGAGCTAGAATTATAAATCACTCTCGTCACTTGCATTTATCATTTTGTTTTAAAGCTGAAATTGAATTCATAGTAAGATAGAAATTTTGAATTTTAGGCTTCCAATTCATTCAATAAAATGAACGAGTAACCATTTGATCAGAAACTGAACGCAGAACTTGTCAATTTAATTGTAAGGAATTTTGCGTTAAATTTTAAGATTTTGAATTTAATGACATATGCGCGACAGATTATTTCAGGGATTATTTCACATAATGACCTACCTTAATGATTTGAGTTCTACACGTAGTTGCCAGGAATAAAGAAAACTGTTCTACCTATTTCAGTTATTACACTCACCTGAAATCCTTGAACAGTGACGACATTTGAATCAAGCACATCAACACGCTCAAAAATATTTTCTTTCTAGAATTTCAAAGTCAATTATTATGAAAAGCAATCACTAAACTTTCAAATTTGAAGTTCCATTACACGCTGATGATAATGTATTGTTTAATCTGAAGTTATTTCACTCAGTTTTTGCAAATGAAATTTTCATTGCCCATGTACGTCTCCGATTTTTACTGCTTTTTCTTTTAAATTGCCGTTATCCCGAATATTCTAGGAAATAAAACCCAAAAAGGCCTTCAGTTGCTTTGATCTTTACGAAATGAACCCACTATTAAAGGTAGTTAGCCACAAACCAATGCTTTCTCGGCTTTAAATTGATTGTCTCGATTTGACATCAGTTGAACATAAGCTCGACGGACATTATTTTTTTCCGAACCAACTTCACCAACCAAAGCAACCCGAAAATATGTCAACCGACTCGAAGAATTTGCTAAAGTTATTCTAAATTTTCTGAATTCTTACAACGAAATGCGCAGAAGGCCACAGAATCAATTCAACTTACATTTAAATAACAGAACTCGGTTTACTATGGAGTACAGAAGTGAATTTAGTTTACATATAAAACCTTAACCACTTCATACTTTTAAATGATGGAAATACCACCTTTAAAATCGACTTCCGACAAAGCTTTTTCAAAGGATCGTTCCTCTGATGATGCAAGTTTGATTTTGAGCCCTGCTGATGAAGGGTTAGAACTAGATGAGAGAAGATCCATTGTGCTATCTATTTGATGGTGACCACCACCACCGTCGCCAACCCAATAAGCCTAATGAGACGGGTAGAAATGAAAGCTTAGGATTCAAACTTCATATTTATATTTCACAAAAAATAACATTACAGTAGACCATATTCGCAGATAAAAATAGCAACAATGAATTGACATGTATTTTAATTCATATTTGATTTAATCCATATACACGTTGATTCGTATGCTGAATATCAACATTATATATTTATATTACTTATATGAACAAAACTTTTTTAATCAAATAACTGAAAATGCGTCCCACGCGCTTGACACTAGTTGACAGAAATTGATCGAGAGATAATTAGATGCCAAGATCATTTCGATGCAAGCAATATCACAAGGAAATCTAAGGTATATCAAAAACGTGTACACGCTTAATAAAGGATCTAAATGACAATAGTATAACATGTTGATACAGTGAAATATCAAAAAATAAAAGATGTGTGCACTGAAGCAAAGATATCTGAGCAGCAAAAGAAATTAATGAGATAATCCAATAACGTTCAGTTCCTCATTCAGACTTTTTCCACAGAAATTTTGGGTGACTCTATCCTAAAAATAAACTTCGTAAAAATTTATGTCTATTTTCAGTATTTTGACGAAAAAACTTTCTTCCATCTATCCATTCTGCTATGGCAAGCAGCATTCACGCCCTCATATAAAAGGCGCACCTAATTTTCTCTTTCACTATTAGCCTAAAGCAAATATCGTCAGTTGAGGTAAGATTTGCTTTAACAATTCTTGTAGTACCTCACTGAATGCTGACGATAGAGGACAGATAAAATGCCCACATTGTATGATTTTAACCGTCTTGTCTCATTTTTTCTTCAAACTTTTACTTCTGAGTAAATATAATTTATAAGCTCTTTGACAGTTTGGGAATTCCTCACGCTCTAAATAGATTTGCAATAATGGATTACCTCAACAGTTCCATCGTCATAAAATATCAAAAATTTACAGATGTAGAGGGGCAACCCAACGGATATAAATCAAGAAATGTTGCATTTCATTAAAGGAAAAAATAAAGCATTACACGAAAGATCATATAAAGAATAGGAATTAGAGTTAATATCTGAATAGAGAAGTGAAGCAATATCAAATAAAGCATACGTGACATTAACGCATATCTCTGAGCGGATCTCATACAAAATTATAATTTCTAATAATTTCAGAGCACAAAACATGAGAAAATTTTTCCGAAAAAAGGTCCACAAAAACAAAACAAGAAATCACATATTCAAGATATAACAAATAAAAATGACAAAAATAAACTGCCCGTACTCGAAAAAAAAAACCACTTCTCCACATTCTCGTCCAAACTGAATAAGGAAAAGCATTTGATTTTACTTATAAATGAATGGACGAGTAAAAACGTTCAACACTATTGCTTAACATATTCTTGACCCGATTTTATCTGCTGCAAAAGTTCAGCTACCTTACGTAAACTGATTGCTGAACACCATTTTTTGCTCGGAGTACTTCCCTGCAGCTGCACATGCAAAGTATCCAATATCTACAAAATCTTGTTTCCGATAAGCTTCATTGTTTCATCATCTAAAGCTTAAAATGAAATCTAATCTAAATGAAATCTAATTTTTTTTTTTAGCGAAAAGTGTCATCGACCAATATAATCATTGGTTCCATTCATGAAAACTGTTTTTGGACAATCCCTTTATAATACTACACGCAGCAGCTAAACTCCTGACGTCCTACAATTCTTACCTTTAGAATTTCCATGAAAACACTTCGAAATACTTTAAAGGACAAAGGAAAAGGGATGGTTAAATTCAGACTCAAGAAGAGCATAAAATTTGATAGATTAATCAGTGAAGGTAACTAATCACAATTTCACTGAGAAAATTAATTTGGACATTGCAACAAAAAACCTTCTCCCACACTGTACGAAATGTCCTTCAGTAAATTTTCTGGACAAAAATAATTAAAAGATTCAAATTTATTTCGGTACGTCGAGAGTGAAAGAGTTTCAATAGTTTATGAGTAAATTTTATTGTTTTGAATGCCTCAAACGAATCTGTTTTTTTTTTTTTTTTTTTTTTTTTTTTTTTTTGAAAATGAATGAATGAATAAAATGAAAAAAGAGGGAAAAGGAACGCACTCGGACTACATCTTCTTCATTCGCTTTGTTATTACATTTTTTTAAAGCGTCCGTAATCGTGTCCAATGTTGTGCTGGGTAAGTTCGGTAACTCACATATAACTTTCGCCAGGCACTCCAGTGGAACTAGCGAAATTTCGCAGCAGCTGACTGCAAAATTAGCAGTTGTAAATTTAATTGTGATAATTTTAACAAAAATGGGAAATATTTCCATGGAGTTCCAAACAAAAATAGCATATGCTATCTGCATTACAGGATTTTACAAGGATTTCCGGATATTTTTATGAATTAATCTTTAGGTTACGCTTGTAGGCGCACATCAAAAGTATTACGAACAGAAGGCATTATGCTTGCCGCGTTCTATCTAATCTTCATACCAAACATCCTCTACCAAGGTTTAGAGACTCATCTTGAAGCGCTTTTTCTGACAGATCTGGGGTTTGAGACTACTGATGCAACAACAACTGTACCAGTAATCACATACATATCTGGAAATTAATTTTCCCATTCTCCGTACTCTAAAAACAATCTAGAAGATATTAAAAAAAGGACCTGCAAGACGGAGAAGTACTTCTCCAAGGTTTTTCGTGTATTCTGAAGGCAATGTAACCAATCCTCCAAAATCTATGTATATACAAAGAAATTGGAATGTTGATATTATAACTTTCTTTAAATCATCCGAGCTTTCTTCACAGTTATGATAATACTCGCATATGTAAATTGCAGATTCCCGCAGTGTTCCACACAATATTGTTGCCCTGAAAATTAATTTTTTCTTGCTCTGCTGTACACGTTTTATAATCTGGATATTGTTTACAAGATACATTTTGAAATGACGAAAACATGAGAATTTCGAAATTATGCAGTCAAATTGATATGTCGAAATACTGACCCAACTATTACTATTAATTATATACGGCCGCGGACTCCAACATTCAAGACTCAATTCGAAACCTACGAATATATGCGAAATTACATATCAACAATAAGAGCAATCAATGAAAAGCTTACTTATCATCCGATAAAATGTTGGCGTATTCACCGCAACGCGCAAAGTGACAGTGAAGACGGCCATGAACGAATGCCTCTTTAATTGATGTCTGCAAGAGGGCACAGATTTATATATTGTCTTTATCAGTCAACTTCTTCTGGATACTTTACCAGTCGAGAAAAGCCCTTTACTTTGTCCTGAGATCGCATCAAGACGTAAACTGAGGTTTTGGATCTCAAAGAAAATTATTTCTTATCAAAGAATGGTCGAAATTGCTTGAAGTACAGAAACCCGTGACGTAATGACTTATTATACTGCGAAGATTTATAATTCAACAATTTCGAAAAATGCGAGGATAGATATGAGTTTGTAAAAAAAATCCAGCTACTTGTTTATGGAAGACTTCTTGTAGTCGTATAGAAGACATCGAAGATAGCAACAACAAAAAGTCCGGATCACTTTCGAACCACTGACTACCAATCAGGGAAACTAATTCATCTGATAATTCAAATAATACTGGTAAATACTGGCCAAGAAATGCCTCCTTCGATGTACTAGGTGTAGCCTGTGCTGCAAAATTATGAAGATTAATGAGAGAGCGGCAATAATCGGTGACAATAAAATATTCCCGACTTAGACGAGTAAAGTCCGAGAAGCAAATGAAGATCATTGGAAATACATACCGATAGCTGGTGTCTGTAGCAGACGTCTGATAACGATGCGAAAATTAACTGACCAGTTCTTCTGTATCAATTTTTTGCCAATAAATAGTTCAGCCTTCCCTTCAATAAGAGATAACAGTTCAGCGCTTACTCGCAATAAATCTAGCGAAGGTAACTGGAAATCAAATGTCGATAATTTATTCGAATATGAATAGAGGAAGAATGATTACTAAAACAAACAATTAAGGTGGATAAAAGTGCTAGACTAACGATTCAAAATTAAGCAAAATGTCATGATTACGACAGCAGAGCTCTCACTGGACTAATGCTGATATTGAAATGTATACGACGGACAACAATTCCATCCATTTAAGATTTAGAACCAAGAGTAAATATATTTTCTCAAATTTACAATGTATAACTAAAAATAGCTCACCTCATTTTCTTTTTTCAAACATGCGCTGGTGACATCCATGATTTCATCAATCTGATTCATATCCAATTCCTTAACGAGTCTTAACAATTCCTTGTATGCAAAAAGGTGAACAGCTAGTTGGTCGCCATTCCAAGCTCTGAAAGAAAACTTTTTTAATAAGAAAATATATTTAAAAAATTTCTTTTCGCTTGCTTTTCATTAACTTTAATAAATAAAATAGTAGATAAAATCAGAAAACATGTTCCAGCAAGTCTCTCGCACAAATCTTCAGTACCACTTAATGCTAACAATAACTGGGTTAAAAAACCATCATTAAATCCCTGATGAGAGCATATATTTAGTTATCAAACATACTTCTGACTAACGATCAAATTGTATACTGAAGACATTTCCACAGGAATAGCCAAGCAGTTCAAACGCTGAAGTCTGAAAAAAAAGTATGATTGCAAAATAATCATAAATACTTCACACACCAGTAAAACCTGTAAAATCCGGAAAGCGAAATGTATCACTAAACTCTGATCTGAAACAAACTCCCACTGCATAGAGAAGAAAACTAAATACATATGAAGGGAAAAAATGATATAAGCCTGAGCGTAATTTGCATATTCAAAATCCCCTATGCTCCCTGTAATCACCCCTCCTACTCTCCATCATCTCTCTCCCAAACAAATGTTTTACCATTTAACGCAAACCACAACCTTTGTGTTCTCTCCAGAGGGTACGCTGTGAAAACATTGTGGTCTTGCACTCGGGTCATGACTTGTTTCATTATAGTTGCTAATCTGAAATAAGAAAGGAAATAACGAATTTATATCCTGAACTTTTCAAGATATCTGCAATGATGTATGCTATGAAGGCAAAACTTTAATGTTCTGTTCATTAACTGATTATGCGCTCTAACTCACTTACATCATCAATTAAGTTTAAGAATTCATATTAGGAATGCGAAAATGATATCGGAAGAGTCAAATGATTTAGTAAATCGTCTGACTGAACTGAAGGGAAATCATTGCTATTAAGTTGTGCCAACATATAGTGACAGACAATCTGTCGAGGTCGACGTCGGATCTATCAGAAGATGTACTCACAATGACCAATAAAGTCATTTTAGGATGTATTAAATGATGTCATATTTGTGGACTGTATCGATCACATGAGAACCGACCGTGAAAAAAAATTTATGTTAAGGAATGTATATGTACCTTTGGATTAGATTTTCACTTAGTAAAACATTTTATTGATTTTGTGTTTAGCAGAAGTAGTGATATGAGATAGGTTAAGTAGTTGTTAAGGTGGCAAAAATTTTGATTGGTCACAGCACAGAATGAATTTGCTGCAGTTTAGACGAAGTGAGGTTTGAATTTGTTATGGGAAAGTTTATAATTACATGATGAGTTCGATAGAGGGAATAAGGAAGAAGTTCACCGACAAAGACGAAAACATAACCATATAACGCAGGATATGAAATGGTTGAGAGATTGTAATAGTAACAGTCATAATAAATATTGTAATCTATTCTTGATTTGCAGTCAGAGGATAGGAAAATTAAGCATAATGATTAATTAATTCTTACATGCTGATTGTTCAATTTTACATGCAGAAAATTGCAATAGTAGAAAAATTTCGATAGTATTTAAATTATATGGGCCCGTAATATGCAAGAAGCAGGTGAAATACTGCCGACTAGGTATTTTGGGGAGATAAGAGGGATTATAGTGAGACTCATCTTCATCCCAAGTAAAAAACTTCATAATTTTCACGAATTGCAATCAATTTCGAAATAAAACGACTTGAATGATTGTGAAAAACAACATATTTGTAAAGTCGATCTCACAGCTTTCTTAATAGTATTCTAGATCAACCGTAAATTTAACACCGCTTAGTAGAAATATCAAAAAACAAAAAGAAAGCAAAAAACAAAAAAATAAAATGAAGAAAGAAGAGAAAATAATAAAAGGAAAACATAAGAAAAAATAATAAAAATTAAAAAATAATTTCAAGTGAAGAGTGATGACAATGGGTTGTTTGCAATTGTAAGTAGCTGGCTTTGAAGATTTTTTAAATATTTTGTACTGTGTCCATAGCTTGTTTAAGAGAATAGCCTTTAAAATGCAGTTGCTTACACTTTTTTTGATTTTAACGATTCTGCTTTGTTAATAGTCTGTAGTTTCCTTATACTTATTTATTTATTTTTTCTTTTTTAGATCTTCTAATTACAAATTTAATTAGTTTGTTTATTAAAGCTATTTCTACTAATATTTTGATGTTATCCATCTCTGTTACATTCCTTTGTTTTTGTGAAATTTCTGTATTAAATTTATGTATTAGATTTTAACTTTTGGTATGATTGATTACTGAAACAGCTATGTTTTATGTTTTATTCGAGTTTAGCTCATATTTCATTTACTTTATATTGCAAATGATTTTAAGTCACGTATCGGATAAAGATGTTGTACTTTTCTAGCTGAATACGTTTTTTGCGGCATTTAAATTACTTTTGGCAGTCTTTGTTTATATTTCTAAGTATGCCTTTTAATTTAGATTTGAAAAATTACGAAGTTGAAAAATGATACACTTATTGATCTCTGATTAGTGTCGTATTCCAAATTTGAGTGATGGGTTATAATCGATTTGCATTTAAGATGGTTCATCTTTCTTCTGAAAGTTGATGTTCCAATCTGATAGAGAGATATTTTTGCTTAGAAAATCTTTAACAAACTATTAACAAAATGGAATTGACAATTGGTATGAGGTTAAAAGAAGTGAGTTTTTCACAAATCTATTGCTTTTCGTTCACCTCATTCTCACCATAGTTATCATTTCTTCTGTGTTTGTTTGGTACCAATCATAATGATGACTTAATTTGCAATAATTTAAATTTTGTAATGATTTACGAATGCAATATTTGAAATAGTGTAATTATTCTGGATATTTTGGGTACCAATTTAGCAATTATGTTGAGTAGAGTTTTTCTCTAATACATTGATATTAAAATTAAATAGATACTTTCATTTAAATAATTAGATCTAAATTATCAACAACAGAGAAATAAAAAATGACTCCAGAAGTTGGGAGCTATAAATTTTGATTTAATTTGGCATGTGGTGCTTCTGTCTTTGACTTTTCAGATTAGTTTGATCTCGCGAATTTTGATGGGTAGTTCTGCTGTTATTTGCAACATATTCTTAGAAATTGAGGAAAATTCAGAGGACTTTGGTTATTGTGCAGCTTTTTATTAAATTAAATATTTTGAAGCACCGTTTCAATAAGGATGAACTAAAGAAATTTTAGGAAAAGGTCGAGTTAAAATGAAAAATTGAGTAAATAAGAAAAATGAAAAAAAAGCTCTCATATAAATCAATTTGACTAAATTTACTGACTAAACGGCTAACGAATCTGTAAGTGATTTTGGTCGTTATATAGTAACCTGTATTACTTTCTTTTATGTCTAAATAACTAATAGCTGAATTTTGTCGCAATTTTGTGGCCTTCAGATGTACATCAAAACTTTTCTCCAGTGGTATTTATGTAATATATTGCTTTATCAAGAGAAATTTGTTTCCGAAATCCTCCAAAATAGTCTTTATTTAAAAAATTAAGTATTTGCTCAGGAAATTAAATGCTTGATGGTACAAAGTAATTATGGAGGTGAAATTTAGGCTGGTAATCGGTCCTGTGGTCTTGAGAAGTATATCAGAGCTGTGGTGTCTATGTAATACATTGTATTATCAAAAGAAATCTGCTTTCAAAATCTCTCGAGATAGTCTTTATCAGAAAAATTAAGTACTTAATCATGCGAAGTCATTATAGTGATCAAATATAAACTGATAATCAATGAAATAATCCATTCAATCAGAAAATGGTGTGCTTTGTTCGTGTCACAAAACCAACAGTTACGACTGGCTGGATATATTTCTGTCCACAGAATATGTATTTGAGACATCGAATTGCAGCACGCCGAAAGTCTCTTTGACGGCACAAAAATAGCGTCACTAAATTAAAGGAATTCAATAGACGCAAATATACGCAACACATCACAACGATATGCGACGCTGGAGAAGGATCCACCTCGAAAACATGTTCCATTATTGATGTTACCACCACAAGAACTGCAAAAATGAGAATAAGGGAATAAAGCAACAAAAGTAGGAAATTAGTTATAAAACTCAATAAAAGATTTATAAAAAATCCAGCACGATTTTCCCAAGAACTACTCGGTCACCTAAAGAAGTCATAAGTCAAACTCATATCACTGTTTTGCTATTACTGACAGAACTTATCCTTCATCAGAAATGTTGATAGAAATTAAATGAGGAACATACAAAATGTAAAACAGCAAGAGATCAGTGCCGTTTGAGTGTATCGCTTTTGATTATCCAGAAAATGTGACAATTTGCGGTCATGTGAATGACTGGAAAGGAACTGCGCACCGAATTTCCTGAAAGTAATAATAGCATAATTAAAATTTCATTCCTATCTGAATTTAATTTTATTAACGCTTATCACCCGCTATGAATGAAGTAAA
>JABVXV010000322.1:0-70208 GCA_013365325.1 Dipetalonema caudispina | reverse complement strand
ACTACTACTACTACTACTACTACTACTACTACTACTACTACTACTACTACTACTACTACTACTACTACTACTACTACTACTACTACTACTACTACTACTACTACTACTACTACTACTACTACTGCAAGCTTACGCTTAAATTAGATGAAGCCAAGAAGCATTGGTTATTTAAAATTAAGCTCATTCAAAAAGAAAATAAGGGATTTCGTTTTCCCTAAGCATTTATTCACCCAAAGGAGCTAAGCAATACATACTGATTAAATGACGTTAAGCGGAAACAAGAATGTAGAAAAGTTAATTAACTTAGAGGATATATTGACGAGATGAAGATATAAAAATATTGATTAAGTTCGTGTAAACTGTAACCAGTCAACAAAAGACAAGTGACATGGATAACAAATTTTACGGATACGGAAATCAGTAAATGTGTTCTAACGAACAAAAAAAAAAAAAATGTTAAATTACGAAGAATAAATTTGAATGCAATGAATAAATTGCACAACATGTTAGATTGTTGTCAAAGCATTCATGAAATTAGATGAATTCAAACATTTCGTTTTATCATGAAGCTTCAGATTTAAATAGTCTTCAATAAGCTTTAAATTGTATCCAAAGAAAAATTTTTTTTCTTCTTTTTTTTTGGAAGAAGATTTGTGAGCAATTCTGATTGATTGTTATTTGTTTGCAAAATTGTTTGATTTTAAAATTAGCACAAGATTTTATTCCTAAAAAAAGTCCACAATTTAGTTGGTGCCTTAAAACAATTTTTAGCATGTTTAGCACATATATCTCAACTTGTGAAGAAATATTTTCCAGGAAGATTAGTATATATCAAGCAAGATGTACTTGTAAATTGTATAGTTAAATTTAGGATAAGAAATACTTCATCGAAATAAAGGTTCGACAAAAATTTACAAAATGATGGAAGAAAAAATGTGATTGAAAATGATAATCACACTTTTGACAATTTTATCTCTTGATAAACATTCCTATCACTACAATTTGCAATGCACGCATGCACGCTGTTTCGTGCGCATTTCTGTAACACATTTAATTAAACTACAGTTGTAAGCTGCTTGTCAAAAATTTCAGGAAGTGCTATATACAATTTTCAAATTTCCTAAGCATTCATAACATTCTGATATTACTGTATTTAACCTTTGAAAATTAATCTTTTATAAACACCTCATTAAATTCAAAAAAAAAAAAACTTCATGTAAATAATATCTGCCACTACCTGTTTATATTCATATGTAGAATTATTTTTTTGGAATTAAAAGTGGATGGATAATACTTAGCGATAAAATAAAGCTTGTAATCACAATAGTATTTCTATGAGATAATTAATTAATTTGCTGTTGTGATGTTTGCAATATCGTTACTTGATATACAATCATTACTTCTTACAATAACATCGAAGTCTGTTAAATACTTTTTCTGATTGTGATTCTGTAAATGAACAGAGAGAATCGTTGGAAGTGTCGTAAACCTATCAAGTAATATTTGATGGAACAGAATTATAATAATTATTGATCCGTATCGAGTTATTAATCCGTACATTATTATCCAAAGTTGAATGAATGTTTGTAGAAAATCATATTCGTGTTATTATCTCCTTTACTCTATTATTATTTTTGAACTATATTGATTTGTTTTTTGGATTATTTCAAAATAGTTTTTGTGACTGAGAAAGGTACCGATTTACCATCCAAAATTTTCGGTATTTGAACTTAATATTCAAACAGATTTGCATAAATCAACAACGTACCTTTACTCATAGATTTGTATATCTCAGTAATATACCTAGAATTTATTTAGTTTCCAGGTCAAAGTAATATTACTTTTGTTAGTGGTCATGCTCTCTTTTCTACTTGTTATCAAAGATAGAAAATGGATGAAACTGTAAAAAAAATTACAACTATCCTTCTACTTGTTTATAAATAGTTATCCGTTTTACCCTAATGTATTAATTATCAAGTTAGTGATAATTTTGTCTATTTTTGCATGAATTTTGAATATATGATAATTTGATAGCAAGTATTTTGATTAATAACCATTACAAAACTCAATGAAATCAGCGAATTTTAGTTGATCGCATCACATTTACCAACACGAAGAAACTAAGCTGATTTTACAGCATGATGGATTTTAAACTTCAATCTTGACTTGCATTTGCGCTTCCAAATGAATGCGCAATGATTCGTATAATTTGAAAATGTTTCAATGTTGCACATCAATTTCGTTTAAAGCAATTAAGTGATACAGTTATTTCTCAATGATTATTTAGCTGATACTGTCAAATTATAATTATGTTGTTATCATCCATTATCTTTAATTTTTCTATTTGTTAGAAAATGACAACTAAACAAATGACAAAAAGTATGAGATAATTGATGAAATTGTTAAGCTTGCTTATCTAACAAATTAATAGTCGAAAGCTCTAATCAGTTTCAGGTCCATCAAATGCTTGACGATTATATTGAGATTATGACTATTTTGATAAATTTGTATTGCTTAATTTATGGAATATATAATGAGAATAATGCCAATATGATATTTTTAAGTAAAAAGAGAAAGAGCCAAGTTTTTGACACACACACACACACACACATATATATATATCTATTCCGACATTCGTATCAGATCGTACTAAATATTTACATTTTTCATGGTAGTATCGAGAGTTGATAAAATTTCATCTGATGATATTCATTAATCATTTAATTTACTGAATCTTCTTTCATTGCTATGAAATTTTTGATTATTGTCTGGAATATCATCTTAATACATTCATGATTCTTGGTTTTTCTTTTTTGGCTAACTTCGAAATAATTTGAAATGGATTAGTATAGTTTTGCAGAAATTTCGTCATATCATATTAACAATGGTAATAGAATTTTAACCAATTTAATGGATGAAAAAAGAATTCATTAATGCGAACTAAATAAATCAATTAAGTAGTTTAAATAAGGTGTTTAATTTTAGTGTCAGTTGGCGAGCAGCAAAATAATGACAGATGATAACAAGCTTTGAATTGTGTAAGCTAGTTAGTTGGGTTGATACTGAACAACAAAATAAGTGTTCGTCTGCACTGAATCATCAACATCATCATCTATGTTCAATTTTCTTTTTTTTTCTTCTAAAATTAAGGTTGATATTAGGTAGTTGAAATTTAGAATTACGATTGAAATTTATGAATATTTAACTCTAATTTGGATTCCTAACTAGAAGTTAGGAGACAATTCTTGTATTCATTTCTATTTTTAACTGAAAATTTTGAATATCGTTTCAGTAAACTTCATGTTATCGTAATTACACCTTTAATTGGTACTTCTGTTCAATATGGCACATTTAACGATTTGCTTGAAGTGATAATCGAACTTAACCCATTGAAATTTTATTCGTCGATCAATGATCTTCGGTCCAATCACAAATTTATTGCTGTATTTTTATATACAAATTAATGATGTATTTTTGTGATGCATTCGAATTGAATTCAATTATAGGATATAACTGAATTGAATTCGAAATTTTGATAACAAATTTGGATCGGTTATAAATATGGTTTTCTACAGTTCAAAACAGTTGCTTGATTGATATTGCTGTCACTTCAATGACAACCTATCCAAGGGATAGATTTAAAGAAATTGCTGAAACGGCTGTCATCGTGAGCATCATTTGATAAGGCTGATACTCGGTCGTATCCGACAGGCAGTTGCGCTCTCTACACTACTTATTCCCTTGCAGTTGTGGTATGTTGTTGGCCTTTTTTTGCCAATTTATTGCATTGAAAGACACTTTTCAACCATATTTGATCATATTTTTTCATCCTACAAATCAGTTATATTTTAATATGTTTAAATTTTTAAATTAAACATCCTGAAAAATTAATTCAAAAAAATTGGAAAATTAATCAAATTTAAAATAACTTTTTCAGAGAGGCAATTTTGATTGTGCAAAAAATGTTAGCACTTCTTTGAATTTATATGTATAATAAGTTAACATAAAATGAACTTTTTTTTTTTTTTTTTCTTCATCCTAATTTCTATTTTATCATCCCTAATTAACTTACTCAACAGATTTTCGTTTCTTTTTTTTAAAGCATCAATAACTGAAGTTTTATGGTGGTTCATATTTTTTTGCAACATTTATTTTGTAAGCACAAGATTTTGGAGATAATATTTCATAGTTTTTGTAGAAACTTATTTTAAGTCTTGTAAAATCTGGACGAATATCAGTTGCAAACGAAAAGTTGAACTAAATCATTTTATCAACAAATCACTTCTTATATAATAATTGTAATTAAAATCGTAGTTTGTTAAAGAAAAAAAAAAAGTGCTGGCTGTCAAATTGAACAATTGTTCGATCAAAAAGATTGATCTTTTTTTTCTGTGAATAAATAATGTTTTCTCGTGCCTTTTTTCATCTTTTGCTTTATTTTGCTTTTTATTTCATTTTTCTTTGAAGTTATATTTCCGAGTATAACTAATTTACTAAAGTTTAGAGAATAGAACATGTATTGGTTGACAAATATAGATTTTAATGGAGATTAACATAAGAAAGTTTAAATTTTTAAAATTAGATTTTAACAAATAACTCATATTTGTTTTTAATTCTACCCTATCTTCTTACATTCTTCCTATTTTTTGGGAAAAAAAGTTTTTTTTTGGTCAATATTTTCGAAACTAAGACATTGAATTATATTATAATTAAATTCGCTTGACAGAATTTTGCTTTTTATAGATGTCTCAGGCTTTCGTACCACGGAAAAAATTTCATCATATATGATACTATTCAATAATTTTATTATTAAAATTATTTTCTCCCATATTTTTTATAAACCTTTTTTCCTTTTCCTAAGCATGTAACATACTCTTCCGTACATTTTAGTGACTTTATAAAACCTATCAAGCTGTAAGAGTGGTAAAGTAACTTTGTAACTTGTAATTTATAACTTGGATTAATTCATATGAGAGTAAATTGAAGAAAAGTTCCATTTTATGCCATTTATATGAAATTTTCATTAATGAAAAGCAATATTTAAGTTTTGGAAATTTTTAATCATTTCAATAATCTTTCAATCGATCAATTTTAAATTATTCAAATATCATTTAACTAACAAATGTGCAAAATAATTTTAAGTCTAAAAATTAGTTAATGAAGAAAAAAAAAATTACAATATACTGCAAGTCGTTTTCAAATAAAAGATTTTCCAGACTAGATTAAATCAGTACACTTTAAAGTAATATTCCAGTTTTGATTAATCAAATACTATTAGAATAATTGATGATCGAATTTTATCGATTTCTATCTTCTATTTCAAATATTACTTGGTGTTCAATATCATGTTAAAATTTATTTCATAAATTCTTTTTTTAATGAATCAATTTAAATAACATTCATTGACTATTTGTCATTTTCATCACTCCATTTTTTTTCCGCATTCCGCCAACAGTAAAACTATAAATTGACGTAAACGAAATAGTTGATAAATTAAAATAACCTTGAACGATCATCTTTTCTTTTCTTTTCATAATTACATTATCATTTTACAGTTTGATTACTCTTATTTACCTCGTTACTCTGATGGAAGTAGTTTTAGATTGTAACTTATTGTTACATTAAAATTGTTAAACCAATATTAGCATCATCGAATGCTACGATGTATTTGAGCTTTCTAAAATAAAAAATTTATGATGACAATTTTCGTAGCATCGATTTCTTTTGATTTATCTACTGATTAGGCTATCGATAATCCAAATTTTTTAGTTTGTTAAAATTATTTTAAAAAAAAAAAGTTATTAAAATGTTACTGTAACAAAAAAATACTTTTTCGATGATAGCAATTAACGAATTTTAGGATACCAATATAAGAATTATTATACTTCGAGCATATATGAATTTTACGGAAGAAACAGATGGTCAACAACAGTTGCTACATTTGATGTTTCATTTCATTTCAACAATTTGGAATTTATCAAGCGTCAAAAATACTAACCATAAACACCGATAGCCTGATCAGCAGATGGATTAGATAAAATTGTTTGATGATTTTAATAGCAATTATGAAGTTTATTTCAGATATCCTTTCCTTGTCCAGGCATCTTGTGCCAGGTCTTATACGACGAAGTGAATTCCATGATCACATTGCTTTCTTTGTTGATCAAAAATGCTTTTTATATTTTCGAATAGTTCTGCAACTTTAATTTGCAATTCGATACTTTGCAACTTTTGTAAGCCTTTCTAATTTTAAATTATTTACCCAGAAAATTTCACACTTCATTCTTTCTAAAGAATTATTCCAATACATTTCTTTTACTTTCTGAATAAAAATTTCACCTATATATAATCAAATTAATCTAATTATGAATTATAAATTTAAAAAATCTTGGCAAATTTTAAGTTCTATCATTTGAAAAGGTATTTCAGGAATTATGTGGTATCGCCAATACATATTCTGCATAATAGCTCATTTCGTTGCTGCTATTGAAAAAATACCATGTGGTCAAAATTTAATCGTATTTATCATAGATGGATATGGAAGAGCCTTACTGAATCAGTCAGATATTGGTTTCCGATTGCTAACTGAAAATGGTGTATACAGCGATTTTTTAAAACCTGTTTATCCAACTCATAATTATCCGAATTGGATGAGTCTTGTAACAGGTTATCGTTCTCTTTGATTCATTGGTATCAAGCCTTTTGTGCCTAAAAAGTATCCTCTAACTTCAGAATTTATTTGAAGCTAAGTGAAAATTAGATTATGAAAGTTTCGAGATAAAGATTGGTGGAAATTTTTCTCCTTGCTATTGACATTTAGCAAACATCAACTCTAGTTTAGCAACAAATATAATGTATAAGTTCAGAGTTCAAAGGGTGAATAAAAAGCTAAGATGCATCTGAGTTGCAGGTTTGTATGCAGAAAATCATGGCTTTGGTGCTAATTACATGTGGGATAGGGTTAAGAATAGAAGATTTTGGAAAGGTGAAACAAATCGTGTTGGTGACACTTGGTGGCCTGATGGTGTGGTACCAGCATGGTATACTACGGGTAAATCAAATGTTGATGTTCACTGTTATTGGATGCCTGGATGTGATGTAAGTTTAGGTTAATTATTAAAATAAATTTAGGTAAAAAATGACCCGTTGATGAATCGTATAGGCCAAAATTACTTTTTTATAATCGAACTTGCTGTAATTGGCACATTCCTGGATAAGTAATATAATAATAGATAAGGGCTAGAGTTCAGGTAAGACATGATCAATAATTCGACATAAAAAGATTTCCTGAATACCAATAAAGTAAGCTATTAACTCTTTTGTCCTCCTCCTTTTATTACGACTTTTTTTTATTTATCGCGTCTTGTTGTTTTAATGTGAATTTTTTTAATTTAGAAAATTTATTTAAAATATAAGTAATATTTGCAGCTTCCATATCAAGATATGATTGTACAGGTACCACAGGAGCGTAAATATAATGCTTCATTACCAGAACAAACTGATGCATTAATGAGCTATTTTCCGGAAATAATCGAACGAATCACCAAATATCAATCTTACAAACAACAAGTAATTTAATTTATTGACTAATTCATTCTTAACCAATGATGAAACAAGTCCTCATTTTCCATGTATCTCATTATCAATGAATATATCGAATAAATTTATAATTATATGAAAATTAATCGTATTGAAATGATTTTAAGTATTTTAGTTTTTCCTACTTCGATATGCTGGTGTACAAGCAGCATTGGAGACATTTGGACTACGTAGTGATAAGCTAAAGCAAGCTCTTATTAATGTTGATTTGAGTCTTCTTTTGTTACAGGTCATTCCTTTTTTACTTTTACTGATTTCGAAATCATTTCCGGAAAATGTATTTTAGAAGAAAAAAAAAGTGTTATTTTTGTATTTCTGAAAATTTCAGACAAAACTATTCGGATATGTATCATAAGATATATATTAATAGTTAAAATCTCTATTTATATTATAGCAAAGACTCGATGCAGCGAAACTTTTTGAATCTACAAATTTGATGGTAATTTCGACGCATGGCTTGCATACAATTGAACAAGAAGAGCAATTTTTCATCGAAGAATGTCTAACGGATTATTCAAAAATTCAAAAAGTAGTTAATCATCATGCAATGATGATGATTTTTACAAATCCGGATGAAGCTAATGAGGTATATCGGATGACTTTATTATACGAGATACATCAAGTTCCATAAAAACGAATCATAATTACTATTTCAATCAAGAAAATACGTATCAGATCATACAAATCATGCAAATTTTCCGCTTAAATTCGAATTTAGTTCATAAACAAAATACGTATAATCAAGTTTGCATATTTCACAGGCTGTTACTATTTTTAATTGGAAGAAAAAGCATATTGTTGAAACTTATCAAATAACTAGCTCACATGAATTGTTCCATTTAAAATTCTGGTTCTTACCAGAACTGAGATAGTACTGCAACAGATTTTTGAGGACAATTATTTTTAAGGTATTTTTTGAGCTGAAATTGTGCGATCAGTGGGCACCGATGGGTGATTATGACGAAAATGAGCAACCACTTGTATCAGTCTATCAAACAACTGAGTTACCGGATCGTTTTCATTGGAAAAATTTCCAATATATGCCAGAAATTGTACTGATCACTCGACCAGGTGCAACTGTCTTGACGGTATATCATCATTACATTCCGGTTATCTACATCATTTCGAATATTGCATAGATTTTCGCAAAGATACCTTTTTTACATTTTTCACTTAATATTGCTTTTTTTCTGAATTTACCAATAAAAAAGAAAAAAAAAATACGAAAAGACAGGTATTTAAATTTTTTCTACAAATATATTTTTTCATTGAAATAATTTTTGCATGAAAATAATTCCAATATTATTTATTCTTCATTAATAGTTAACTTATGAATAGATAATACAGGAAAAATTATATCAAAATATTTTTTTACAGCGTGAATTACCCTCTTTACCACCGCATGATGAACAAGAAAGAGATATTCTATTAACTGGTGGTTGGGATAATGAAAATTTCAACATGCATGGTATTTTTTTTGCTCGAGGACCTGGTAAGTTTTTCAAATCAATAGGGAAGAACGAGTGCGTTGGATTTACCTAAAAATAAGATAAATGATATATATGCGATTTCTTGTTACTGTAAACATCAAATTCATTTTAATTTTCAGTAATAAAAAATTTTGGATTAGTTTTTATAACATTTTATATCGAAATTATTATTTATTTCAGCTTTTAAAGAAGATTATGAAGCTTCAGACATCAGCATAGTTGACATTTATCAGGTAAAATGATTTCCTGTACTTACTATTTAAAACCTTTTTTCCTTTCATAAATTTGAAGCTTTTGAAGTGTTAATTTATGATTTAACCTTTTTTTGTATTATTTGCTCATCATTAAATTTAAAATAAATTGCTGAGCAATTGAATATTCAATTATCTATTAGAAAAATAAATAAAGAAATAAACAGTATCTGTTTGTTGGTGGTGCTACTTTCTTATATTGAACTCAAATATATGTAAAATTTCCTGTACATAACTCAAATATACGGAAGATTTGTTGCATTTTGACAGGTAATGATGAATATATTTGGGATCGAGCCACCATATCGACATAATGGTACATGGTCCAATGTTGAAGATTTCCTAAGCATCGGTTGGGAAGCTCGATCAGTTCCCGAGAATATGGGAGCATTTACTGTAACCAGTTACCAAATATCCTTAATGTGTTTCACCATACTGATCTCATCCTTTGTCATATATGATCAATTTTTACGTTCATTGATATTATGACAACTAAACTTGGAATATTTCAGTTCAATGCATTCCCCTTAATCATACATTACTGTTTACATTATTTTTCTTTCATTCCTAGAGAAAAAAAAAGAAGGAAAAAGATAGGAGAATGAAAACTTAATCTTTTAAAAGAATGCTAAAAATATTTCTAAGGATCAAATATTCAGCTAATTTTTTTGTTCAAAATATATTAAAATTATAAAGGTGTTAATATTACAGCTATTTTATTATTTATAAAGTGGAAAATGTGATAATTTTATTGTTTATTCATTTATGATTGAAACATAGTCGGTGTAATTTACCCGTTATATTTCATCAAATCATTAGGTCAAGGTTAACTTCACATCTGTTCTTCTGACTTCTCCAAAATTTATTCTGAAACTATCATTTTAACTTATCACTGGAAGTGTACAGTAAAGCATGATTTGATTGATGCTAAGCATTTCTAATCATTGTTACTTGCTTTTTTAATGTTTGAGGAATTCTAATCATCAATTCCTACTTTGTTTGTTTTATGATTTCTTGCTTTTATTTAATTACATTAGCAAATGATCTACTGTTCTTTTTTTTTTTTCTGAAATAGAAACACCCTAATTTAATACTAATCTGTGCGTTTGTCAATCTTACTCCATTGAAACACACATTTCATGATTTCTACCAAATTTTCAGCAGCGGAATTCCACAGGTGAACACCGTCGATCCGGGACATCACAACGTATTTTTTGTGGAAATATAACCTCTACTGACATATCATTTTAAACAGCATTTGCATATATACTTGTTTTGCTAAATTTAATGATTTTAAAAGTACAGCAGGTTTGACGCAGTTCAAAGGAGCATTGCTCAAAACTGGCAAGATTAGCAATTCGCATTCGCAAGGTCATTCTTTTAGCGTTACAAGTTGTGCGCTATTTGCATAAGTGAACAAATTATTATCGTCAGTGGTAATTTGGTAAACAGAATGCCGTTTTACCGCAAAGCATGGGTGTGAATTTCAAATGTGCAAATTGAATTCGTAAAAATTTCCAGCTCTCCACGTGGTGTGTTATAAATGCTCTAAAACTTGAAAATTATTGCAGTGTGTCACCAATCCTGCGACTGCCATTTTCTGAATAATAATTAGAATTTCGTAGCTATAAAAAGTTCGGTTTCTACTTCTGTGTTTGATGGGCTGAAAGAAACCGATAAATTCAGCGATGATTTAACTGCAAGAAAGGAATAAAAAAAGGTCTTCAAAGTTTTTTTGACAAATTTTATGATCGCTTATGGACAGATACTTTAACTAAACATCAGGATGAAGACGTCATAACTTGACCATCTCACATTTACCACATCCTACCAATAGATATTAACAAAACAATTAGAGAACTTGTAATGAATAAAAGGAATTATCACTTGTAAAAAACGACTCGGAAATACTAAACCCTACATAGCAACAATTTATGGCAGTTTCTGGATAAAAAATGTAGCGTAAAAAAATCAATTTTACAAAAAAAAAAAAAAAAAAAACAACCAAATATTACGCATGAAAGAAATAGTGAAGCCGTACGAAATTCCATAACCTAAAAATAAAAGAAATTGATAGTACAGGAAAACAAATTTAAATTAAACTAAACTATCCCGCATAACCAATCAAATTAACAAACGGATTATAAAACCTAAAACAACGCATAAGAAACCAACCGGTTATAGCTACTAATCAAAGACAAGGTATACTTCCTCAAATACAAAATAGTTGCAAAGCATGACAACCGACTTCAACATATTTTTTGAAGTTAGAAAAGAAACGAAACATGAATTCAAATGCAGCGAAAACATCATAAAAATGACATGGGCAACAACGAACAACAATTATAACGTCTAAGAAAAGCTGGAAATAACAACAAAGGAGTGTTGTAATATAGTACGCCCAGTAAAAGTCTCAATAAAGGCAGATGAAGAAGGAAACTTCGCTGGAAATATTCATAACTGCAAGATTTGTGAAGAATGGAATATACTTATCCAGAAGTGGGCGTCAGTAAACTGTGAAACGCGATTTTATAATAAGGATGGACTTTAGTTCTACGTCTTCTGTGCATATTATCTAAATTTGCTCCAGAAGCATCATTATACTGAACTTGATCTGCAGGTCTCTCCGCTTTGCTGTAACGCATGTTGTTATCTAAACCGGTTTCAGAAATGTCATCAAAGCCATCACCATTATTGTCATAGCACCCATTCCTATCAAAAACAGTTGAAAGCACATCATGATTTCCCGAAAGATATGATTTGGAACAGTTAACGACCTCTTCCAAACTATCGGATCCAGAAGGTGAGCGATTATCAACAACTTCTGCAGCATTGCGATTCAAAGAAAAGTTACAGCTGTTGTAGTAATTAGAAGGTGATTGGAATTCCATATCATCATCAGAGTACTGCTCATTTCTAACATCATGGTTATCAATATCACCAATGCAATTAAGGGAATTTTGTGATAAAGACATTAAATGAGATCCATCAATAAAGCTCATGGTGGTCGCAACAGCGGCAAGAATTTGCAAACCGTTCTGCGATGTACTTGGTTTTTCACAGCTCAACTGGTTGGACGTTCGATTATTCAATTTGCTAGGGCGATTAAGCTCTGCAGACCCATTATTCCTCACCGATTTTCTTTGTTTTACAGTTTGGCATACGCGAGCTTTTCTCGTTGGGACCAAATTATTCGACGTGTTTAAATCGCTCTCCTGCGAATGCTTCCTAGCTTTAGAACTATCTGCCTTCGTACTATTCACAATCACATACGGTGTAGTGTTCATCCAAGTTTGCACACTGGGCACAGCCGTGTATGACGATGAAGACGAAGATATAGACGAAGACGTTTTCATGGTACGCCTAAGCCTTTGCTGATTTCTAGTAGTGCAGTGGTCACCATTCACTTTTCTAGTTCTTTTTTTCGAACGATTCATGGAACCTTCCGTTTGAAGTCCTGAAAACAATTTCGACATTATTTCCCAAATGAATGTGCCTTCAAATTTTCAAAGGAGATTGCTTTTGATAATAGCACTACATGTATAATTTAAGACAAAGAATTACATACTTTCAGGTGAGAAGCGATGAGGTACATGCCGTAATGCAGCAAGAGTATGCCGGCGAAGGGTCATCGTTGTGTTCACTTGATTTGATTGTGGCATATAACGACAGAGCCTCGAATCGGTTACACGAAATTTATAACTGTTACCGGACTCTTTTGATTCACCATTATTTTTTTCTGACGAAGCAGCAGCTGTTACCACCAAACTTGTGAAAAAACCTTTGCAAGCTCTGCAAACGAAGTTCATTACCCACAAGTCTAAAACCCCTAAAAAAATCACAAACCTTGATTAAGCGATTGTTCTCCGGATATAAATAGGTTTACACAGTAAGGAACGAAGGTGACAAAAATCGTGTCAGGATTGCATACGGTATACTCACAGGCCACCATGTATAGACGGAGTGAGACCTAAAATGGTGGGAGAAAGCAAAACGTAGAGCGGTGGTAAGGCGTAAAACGCAAGTCGCGGAAAAATGATAAACATACCGTTCACAAGTCAAACATTCACAGCGACTATTATTATCGCCAAAAAAGTTATCACCATAATAAGCCGTGATTTCTTCCCCTAGAGCAATGTCACGCAACACCTGGAATTAAACATAGCCCATATTTTACTGTTATTTGTTACCTGGTGGTTCAAAACGACTACTCCTAACATAGATTCCATCGGTTGAAAAACTGAACGATACCTGTACAACAGCGGCATAGCTATTTGGAACAAATTTACAATTCGGATAACAGTCATGATTAATATAAGCAGCAGGACCAAGCCACAACTGAGCTCGTTGTTTCCTGGAATTATTAGGTACAATGAAGTTATGGTGACCGAACAGACTGGAAATGCGATAAATTCCATACCTCGTACTATACATGACAGAAAAATCATTGACATCTTTTCGCAGTAGTTGAGATTCTTCTTCATGACTGAGATCACCAATAACACCCACTAAACTGTCAATCACATCACCTTTTTGCCTGAATTGATTAAAATAAAGGTAGCTTCCTAAACGTTTCGTTATACATGATAAAAAAAACCTGTGTATAAGTGTATAAGGCGAGAAAAAAGGGATTAGACTAGTATTTACGCAAATTAAAATCCATACAGGATGTCGGCACATCTTGGAAATGATTTCAGTCGTCGAATAATTTTCAAAAAGGTATACCGAAAGTTATTAACGCGGTTTCATGAAGAAATCATGAAGGAATTTGAAAAATCTCAACAAGAAAGTTATACGTACCATGACCTCGTGGCAACTAGCATTCCACCAAGGCGATTTTCCGTTTTGTAACGATGGCATGCTTGAACTGTAAAACCTGAATCGTTGGAAAACATTCGCATAAATCGCAAAAGCTGAAAATAGAATAGAACTGTAGTACCGCTCCTACGAAATGGGAGATAAAACGTACCAATTAAAAGGTCAGACTTACGTGATCTCGGAAAGCAAGCTGCTGTTTTAGCGCTCGTCGTTTCAAGAATCTCGTTACCGCATTCACATGAAAAATGTTCCGAATCGCTGCGCACAAATCCTGATCCTCCTTATATTTCCTCAATATACTCTTCAGTTTGATTTGCTCCTCGTGTTGCGGTGGACGGTAACTATAAGTACTGTCAGTAAACATGAAGACACATAACAACCAATTAACTAAGTAAATAATTGATAACACATTCTGATTAGCTAGCTGATAAAATAAATAAATTTAGTGAAAGTATGCATCGCATGCTTCATTTGCAAATTTATACTTGATCATATTTAGAATAAAATCTAGTATTTTACTGATTAGTAATGACAACCTAACAATGATCAAGCATTTTATTAATTTAATCTAGCATTTCAATAATCATTAAGATTATCTTACTGATAATATTGAACCGATTATTTATACTCACTGAAGACTCATTTTATGAGTGCGAAAACCGAGAATCGGATCAACGATAACACTTGTTGCCATATCATCGTTATCACAAAGTTCTCGTATTGTCATATTATGTTGCCCTGATGAACGATCCGGTAATCGGAATAATTCCGGACTCAAATTCATGACGTACGTAATACACCAAACCACAACAAAAAAAAGCACACCACTCGTCGGGAAAGTGAAAGAGGTACTAAACTGAGACGCTTTTCTGAATAACTAAACATTAAGCAGCTCGAGCAAACTATCGTTAAAAAAGTATTTATCATCTTAGCAGCTTTATATCATTATTAAAATAATTTAATTTATTTTGCTTGAGGAAATAGTAATTGATATAATAAAAGGATATTATTATAAATGGAACAATGTTAGATGAAATTGTTATTAATTATATTTGTTTTTAATTATGTTATTGTGTTAGCTTACAATGAAAAACTATCAATGAAATTATTGCATGAAAAAGACAAAATACATCGATATTAAATGATATATTATTGTATTATCTTACTAATGTGCTATGTTCCTTTTCTTCATTCAACAAACATTTATTTATTCTAAAGAAAAAATCTTATTGATGATGAAAAAGGGAAAAAAAAAATTTGAATCGATTTTTCAAGCAAATAAAATTATTCATCAAACTGGACAAAAAAAAAAAAAAAAAAAAAAAGAATGACCTTTTTTTTTTTTTTGATCCTTATGTTAATAATGGATGAAAATCATAAATAATTTGTGATAAGCATGCTAAATATCATTTTAGCAATAAATCCATTACAATGG
Source organism: Dipetalonema caudispina (assembly GCA_013365325.1). Taxonomy (NCBI): domain Eukaryota; kingdom Metazoa; phylum Nematoda; class Chromadorea; order Rhabditida; family Onchocercidae; genus Dipetalonema; species Dipetalonema caudispina. The sequence continues at coordinate 54,615 of JABVXV010000322.1, read as the reverse complement.
AATGTGTTACCGTAATCCGGTTGGTTATTCTCCTCAATGTTCATCAATATTTTCCGGTAGGATTATTCAATCATTCATATATCCCTTGAAATATATTTTCATACCTATTACTCATTTGTAAATTATCTATTCCGTTTATCTGTTATTTATATTCCTTATTGATTTAATTTAATTGATGTAAGTTACATTTTGTATAGTTTGAATGGATGGGAATGATGTTTATTATATTCGGACAATGAAAAGAATGTATTTGTTAAGAATTTCATAGCTTCACATTTTATTTCTCATTTAACTTCTTCCAATTAATTTAACCAACTAATTGCCTAAATTTTTTTTTGAAAATATAATATTATGCAGAATATGACATATGTTGAACTGTTGATACCATGAATTTTATTTTTTTTTTAAGATTGTTTGAATATCAGTTACTATTTTGATATTATTGAAAATTGTTGACACATTAACGATTTGCTATTTCAATGCATAACATTTATCATTTCCCTATTAACAATCTTTGGATTGTTCATATTCGTTATTTTAAATACTACAAACAAAAGATTTGGCTAAATATATCAAATGTAGATTAGAATATTAGGATTTTAGATATATATCCTAGATTGAGGTAGAGTATAATTTAATCCATGAAATTTTTAAATGTAATTTTAATTGAGCCATAGATTAGAGATTTTCGTCGCATGCAACGTACGAAATGATTTTCAATATAAGATGAAATATAGTCATTGTTTGCTCCTTTAATTTAGTTTGTCTCAGCAGGTTCTTGCTGCTGCTGCTGCTGCTGTTTGCGGCGTTCCCTAATCGCAACGTTCGTAGAAGAAACCATTTGGACCGGTTATTGCACCAAATCTAAGAATGTTTCACTGGCAGTGCTATAGCAATTGCTGCAAATTTTGCAAACTCGATGATCATCAGTATTATTTACAACAACTACGAAAACGATCATTCGACCATCCCATCAACACTCATTGCGATTCATCGCAGTTGTAAACCATAACCGTGAACTTTGTCCCTTTATATATCATTTTCTCCTCTTTCCCATCATCATTACCCTATCTTTTAGTAGTTTTGCACGATTCATAATTTTGGAAATGGCTGAGTAAATCAAATTACTTGTATGGATTATATCCGAAGCAATGAGACGGAAATGTTTTTATCCGAAATAGAATTTAATAATTAATAATCAATTCTTAACTTTATATGATGCGTATTTTTACATGCTAATCATGCATATATGCTTGCAAATGCTTCTGCAAATTGCCTACAGATCTATTTGCATTACTGAATCTGTTACTTCTTTCTATCCATCTTGTTTGATGACATATCGATTGTTGCCGTTTATTGACCCTTAAAACAAAAAAGCTTATAATAGTAATTGTCAAACTATTACATTTAATTCATCTTTAAAATATGTGATTCAGAATCATACTATATCAACCAGAACAATACTTAATCCGATGCTTGCAGGATAAATAAATGACAATGTACTGATTCTGGGTACTGTTTAATTGTTGCAATCAATATGCATGCTGGGCAAATATTTATCCCTTTTATGAATAATTTGGCAACTTGATTAAAAAATTACAAAAAAAAAAAAAAAAAAAAAAATGCAGCAATTAATATTGAATTACATGTGAAAATTGATAGTTGTTAATTAGGGATTTATGCTAATTTCATTTGGTTGATGATGGTATTGCATTTTTCTCTTTCATATATTCATTTTCCCTTTTTTTTTTTTTTTTTTTTTTGTAAATAATACAATTCAATTGATGACAGAATCATTATTACTTGTATTCCATACTAATGATAAATGAACAATGTATGCATGATAACTATTCATTGCAATAGAAGTATTATATGATAAGAAAATTTCAAACAAAAATTTGTTTCAATACAACAAAATGATAATCATCTCTAAATTGAAATCCATTATTGAAAATTATACTCAAATAAACACATTACAATGATGTTTACTGGAAATGAATGGATCAAATGATAAAATGATGACGACGAAATGATGGGAAGAGTAAAATGAAGTGAAGAATTTTAGAGGTGGGTGAATTGGTGGAAAGGGGAAAAACGGGAAAGGTGTGAGAAAAGGTTACACATTTCACATATTATTGCTACATTTCTTGCAAATGTTGGCTGCTTCAATACAACTTTGCATCGTTTTCTTTTTTTTAATTTTTTTTTTTTTTTTTTTTTTATATATATATATATATATTTTTTTTTTTTTTTTTGTAAGTTAGAATTAAAAATAATTTTTATTTCAATTTTACTCAGATCATTTTTACTTCTAATAAATCTTTCAGATTAATTTTAACAAGATATTGTTCAATTTGAACTAAAAACTTTAAAAAAAAAAAAAAAAAAAAAAAAAATTACTTAGGATTTCGTTTAAATTATTAAATTAGTCTTTAGGATGATAAAAAAAAAATCTTACAAAGCTCTAGGAATATTTTATGCTAAAAATTCCGCAATTTCATTTCTTCACTACAACACCTATAAATGCCTCGAATTGATCATGATTATTTATTATTATGGTTGTTACAACTACTTTTTCTTATGCTATTTGTTGACAGTCTTTAGTGCAACGGTAGAAACAGTCTATTTTGCTAATTATCGTCATTTTCGTTATTTTCATCATTTTTCCCTACCATATCATCAAAACAATTTTAAACACTCCGTATGATTTCAATAATTTGTCAACCAGCATTAAATGTGTTTCTATCAAAACCAGCTCACTCATTCCTTCTCCTCTAAAAATCCTTTTCGTTTTGTTTTATTTTAATTTGTCGTTCTTTTTTTTTCGTCTCTTTTTTTTTTTTTCTCTCCTTTTTCTGACTACTTTAATAATTATCGATCTATCATAAATAATTGCATTAAATTATTAAAATTTAAGGTGAAGTTAAGAAAATTACGCGTTTTTTTTTTTCCATTTTTTTTAGAAAAAATTTCAAAGAGAAGCGAATTCTAATTCTGGAATAGCTACCTCAAACATCCTTATTTAAAATTTTTCAAAAATTTATGTAACAGAATTGTCCCTTATAATTTAAAAATATATTGCCTATAATTATCGTCAAAAATATTTGAATTTTGCATTGTTCATTGCTACTTTTTCATTTCATCCATCCTTTCAAATTTTTTCGAAAATAAGTAAAATTTTTCATAACTCAATTTTCCTTTCAAATTATTTTACCTCATATGGTTTTTCTTTTTTCGAGCTTATCAAAATTGGTTTTATTTTCGATAAATAATTCTGTTCCGGATAATATGAGTGGTCTAAGAAAAAAGGAAAGGTTTGATTTTTCTAAAAACTTCCCGACAAATTGCTGTTATTGGAATTAAACTTGTTTGCAATAACGTCAACAAATTTTTTCCTTTTTTCCGAACTGTGAAAAAGTAACATCCTTAAACAGTGATTCACAATATGGCGTAATAAGCACTTCTAACTTTTCCGGTAAAAGTTTCACCAATCAATTCTTCACACAAATGATAATGATGATGCCAAACACTTGAAACCTATTGTTACAAGTTTCTCCCTTTTGAAATTCTTGTTTCATTTCATTTTATTTTAACTTAATTTTTCACATTCATTTACCTTTTATATTTTTGCTACATGTACACATTGAAATTTCACATCAAACTTCAATTATAATAATTCGATGAAACATAAAATTCACCATATTCTTCATTATTTATGCTCAAATTACCTTATTATAATTTAACATATATATGTGATGATTGCTAAAATTTTATTGTATCCATAGAAACTTAAGGACGTATAAAATTAGTATTTTGTGCAGGAAAAGATGAAGAATTCTGCAAATTTATTTCCTTCATTGTAATAATTCGAATTCAATCAGAGATAGCATCAATTTTATATAAACTTAACCCAGAATCTATTCATTTGCCTCATTTCAACTCTGAGAAATTGAATTGATTTTTGTAATCGTTAAAGTAATTAATCAGTTAGTAATTTCAAACAAAAATACAAAATAAGTTGAGAGTGAAGACAAATAGTTTTTATTTCATCGCTCTTATTTTGTCCCAAGCTAAAATTACAAAGTACTTTAGTAAAATTATTTCTGGTGGAAGTAGAAAATCCGGTTATGTTGCATTAGCATAAGATTATACTTTAAAGTGCTTCAAAAGACTGTAGTATATGTTGAAAGTATTAAAATAACAAGGAATATTTACTAAATTGAAGCACTTTGCCAATGATTAGTGTTTTAAATGTTAGCACAACTCATTTGACATATTTCGACAATTATCTAAAACCCGAGGTAAAGTAATGTTTTATCATTTCATTTCTAAATGTTAAAAATTTTGAAATTTTTAATCTAATTTACTTCTTTCTCTTTTTCTTTTCCTTTTTCCTTTTCTTTTTTCTTTTTTTTTTTTTTTTTTTTGATCATCATTTAATGTATGTATTGATTCCTTCAATTAAATATAACTTCTTTCATACCAAGTTGACTTACTGTACTGCTTCCCTAATTTTTATTTTCTTAGTAACGAATCTCTGTCATATATCATTTCAAAAAATGGAGAAAAAAAAAAAGTTCTGGAAAATTGTAAAAAAACTTTTTCATATACGGAAATTTGTATATCACAATGTTAGACTGAAATGACGACTGGTGGTACCATATATTATATAGCTTCCTTCTGTTTTTTTTTTTTTATTGGAATTCCTGTTTACTTTCATTAAGTTTCCATCAATTTTTTGTTTTCGATTTTGAAAAAATTTAAGAATAAACTTCCTGATTCGACTTCTTTTCATGATAAATATGTCGGTACTTATAAAATAATTATGAATTCAACCTCATGGATAACTTTAAAATAATCCATTTACAGTGACTGTAAATCTAAAGCAATGTATAATCAAGAAAATCAAGATGATAAGAGAAGAACTGATGAAAGACTCGCCTTATCAGTACCACATGGTAATACTATTCAGGATAGATCATATATTAAACCCATAAAATTATCTCATCCTTATTCAGATGAATGTTTGGAAACTAATATGAAATCTTCGGATAATTCTGATCAGCCTCCAAGTCAATCCACACCGGTAAGCACATTGCATTCATCTCGTTTTTTTCAAATAATTTTAAAATTTCATGAAAGTCAATCACTTTCAAGAGATTAATTTGTAGCCCATTAGTATCTATTTAATTTAATTGGGCTATAGCTTCAAAACATCCATTTTACAGATTTTACAATCGAATTATGATCAATCAAGTGGACGCCTTAGTATTGATGATTCTGATTTGATTGATGATTCAACCAGTGGTATTTTCTTTTTTTTTTTTTTTTTATTTTCAACAGAAATTCTGGGTTAAATTATTTACAGTTAAAAATATTTAAGTATTTGGAAAAATTTTTGTTTAATTATTTAAAAATGATTTGAAATTTGTCACTTTTTTTCCCCCTATGTTATTACAATTCGTTTCGTTAGACACTTGGCCAAATTCGAATGGAAATTGTGCTGACGGTACGCACTCAAGCAAATGATTCATGTATATCGATACGGAATCTTACGATAGGTAGACCGGAAGGGAGAATCTGACATGATTGTAATTGACGTGTAATTATATTTTACTAGTAAAACTGTGAATACTCTGCACTTCAAAAATATAAACAGTTCGAACTGGTCTTTTTCTTATAACATAAAATATCTAAACAATTACTAATTGGTATAATATTTTATACCTTACATAAGAATAGAATGAACGAAGAATGATATTGTAGTGGCACAACTGTCGACATCTTCTCCGATATCAGTTACATCTGCATCAACATCATCCTTCTATCCGACACTTAATGTTGGTAGTGGGCTGGAAATTAATGCTAATTATGCTAAGTATGCTTTACCATTTTAGAGTTCACTTATGAAAAGAAAGCTTCAAACAATGTTTAGCAGTAAATAATGCATACATGCATTTAGTTAGTCATATTAGAAAATTAAACTTTCAACCAATCATTTTGATCATTGCTATTTAGAATTGAGCATTCACAAGGAAGCAAAAGTGATCAAAATAATTTGAATAATTTGCGGGTTAACGATAAACACAAGGTAAGTTTTGTGCTTTTAAAGACCCTTCTTGTAGATTTTAGTGAAATCCCATAATGATCAGCATACGACATTGTCCATCATTTAATAAAATAAACGATCAATCAGTTCATGTATTGAATACGAATCCTGGATTTTCAGTACTTATTTTTGTATGATTTTGTTCAGTTAATTAGAATAGCAAATAATTGCCAAGCAAATTAAAACTTTTTAGAAGTACGCAGCTGTAAGAAGTCGGTTAAACGAATTATGCGAAATAATTGAAAAAAAAGATAAACAACTGCGAATAGTTCGAAATGGACTTAATGAAAAGGATTTGGAAATTGGAAAGTTGTATGATAGGATTAGAGCTTTGGAATACAATTGCGGAAGATTGCAATCTGTGATTGAATCTGTTGGGTTTGTTCATTTTTCGTTTCTTTGTTGAATTTCACTTTAATAATCTGAATTTTGATAGGATAACGACAATGAACTAGAATAATTCCACTGTTTAGTGAAGAATTTGTAAATTAAGAACTTCTCAATTTATCACTTATCACAATTCTCTCATATATTTTCTGCTCATGAGATTCATGAAATTTCTTTCTCACGAATTTAAAGGAATTAAAATCAAGAAATTGATGTAAGATTGACTGAGCAAAGAAGTGATCCGGAATTAGAGGATGAAATGATTTATTACTGAGGTCAAGGAGAAAACATTTAACACTTCTCGACTTATAAAGCTTGTGTCAAAGAAACATTTTGCATCACTATAGTCAACTCTTGTCGAACTCAATTTTATCAATCCTAATCAGATAGTTTTAGCCACCAGTATCAATTTTATCAATCCTTATCAGGTAATTTTAGCGACCAATAGAACCTATTTTCCATTCTCGCCAAAATGATCTATGAATAATGTTAGATTTTACTTTATTTTATCTTTTTCATAACCTTACCGTAGTCTCGAATAACTTTCTTTCTTTATGACAATAAATTGCAGAGGTGAATCTGAACAAAATCAGATGAAAGTGCAAGAAATTATTGACGAACGTGACGGTTTGCTAGTTAGGAACGCGTCACTATCACGGCAGGTACGTAAGATTTTAATGAGATCAAAACACCGATTTAGCAATAAGTTAAATAAATTATAAATAGAAGAATAACTCTTAAAGTACTTTAAGATAACAATTCTTTGCTTGAGGTAGTTTAATATCCATTTTAAGTAAATGATATTATTTAAAAAGTAAGCTTAATTCATCATAATTCGTTGTTTTTCATTGCTCTTGTTGACTATTCAGATCATTGAAATCTTTAGAAAATAATTTTTAATGGGAATAGCCGCAATTTGCATATAGTTTTATAGATTACCATTAAGATATCTTTCATACTGATAATAAAAATGATTTTTGCAGATTGAATTCGAGAAACGAGAATGGTCTATCGAGCGAGAACGTCTTTCAATGGATCTTGATGATGTTACCAGAGAGCTTGAATTGCAAAAAATGATTTTAAATGGTGAAAGTATCTCAGAAATTGTTCAACGAGTAAGTGAAATTTTTTAACATATTCTTCTGGTGTTTTTTTTTCTTTTTTTTTTTTTGTTCAGTGAGAAAAAAGCAAGATGAGCAGAAAGACGGAAAAATTTAAAAAAAAAAAAAATTATTGAAATTTAGTGGCAAACGAAAGTGTTTGAATTGGAAGGAATGATAACTGATCGTGATCGTGCAATACGAGCTCAGCAAGTTCGGATCAGTAAACTAAAGCAATCATTATCAGAAGTTGATCGCATTTCTTCTGATGATTCATTGGAATTGCAAACAAAACTTGATTTCCCTTCGTTCACCAATATAAAACGTCTCCTTCTACAATATCTTACTAGGTACAATTATTAATAATAATGAAGTCTTATCAAAATTTTTATTGTTTTCCTAGTTAATACATATAATATTTAATTCAACAACTTAAATTAAGATATTGATAGATCTGATTAATTCTAGTACATTTCAAAATTCGTATTCCAAAATGTCATCAAACATCTGACTTCTTTTTTTGTTTTGTTTGAATATGCTAAGATAACATTCTCCTGAATTAATCATTTTATTTTCATAGATGGGTCAGATTTTAGAATACAAATTTCTACTTAAATAGGTACTCATTACAAAATTTTATTCAAAGAAATGCTTGCAACGATTACATGAAATTGGTATTTTCATTAAAAAAAAAAAAAACTAAAAAAGATGATTGGAAGATAAGTATTTCAGTTCGGATGAAGAACGAATGCAGCTATTACGTAACGTTTCAAGTACGCTTCATCTATCAGATGAAGAGCAACGTCAAGTATGGGCAAATCTGAAGAACAAAATTCAAATTTCCTAATCTCTTTCTCATTATCAATGGATCGATACTTGCATTGGGAAGTAATGATGATCCCATTGTGCTTAAATAAACTTTTCAGCGTCAATCAGTGAAATTTTTCCTCATTATGACTACTATTATAATTATATTTTTGCTTAATTTTTTTAAAATTGTTTTAATGAAATTCAACGAAACTTTCAAAATTAATATTTTTCAAAGAAAAAGAAAAAGCATTCACATCATAATAAATTTATACGAAAATATTTTGAAAAATTTTGTTAATTATAAAAGTAAGTATTTATTACTTCATAAAAATAAGGAAGATAAAAATTTCCTCTTTCTTTTTTTCTTTTTTTTTTTTTCGCCTTTTTTAGCATGAAATTTTTATTTCGGAATAAATTATGTTTGCTATGTTTCTTTCGAAATTTTCTGTATGAAGTAATGCTCTTCATATCACTGGGACAACATTACTTTTATTGTCAAGCTTACATGATATAACATTTGCCAGACCTGTAATTAGGTCTATATCATATTTGTAAAAAGGTTTTAATTGCTGAAAATTCATGATTTTTCGGTTAATATAATTTGTTATATAAGCAGGTAAATAAAACTGAAGACACATATGAATGAGGTATAGTTTTTAAAGATCGAATAAAAAAAAAAACTGAGGATAAAATGCAATTAACGTAATGATAAACCGTAATAATAATTATTAATAGAACAATTAATGTTTCCAAATAGAAATTACAAAGAATAAAATAGTTTTATCTTTTTAGTTCTTCAGTTCTTTTAGAATTCAACATCAATTTTAATAACATTACTTTATAAAATGAATTTAGTTAACAAACAATATAAGACATTAGAAAAGAAAAGGAAAGAAGTGTATAATTCGCAATACAATTCCATCAATTAGCAGTTTAATGAAAATGATTAAATTGTTAGCATGTAATTGATAGCAGCACTAACACAGTTAAATAGTTATTTAATTTTATATTATTTTCAAATTTCAATCTTATTCTTGTCTGTACATCTGATTACATATGTTTAATGTTTGGCATTAATAACAAGTGAGAAAAAAAAAAAAAAAAAATGAAGGAGAAAAGAAACAATATTGATCAAAAATATTTGAGCAAAAATGATTCATATTGAAAATTTATGAATATGTTCAACAGTTACTTTGCTGATGAAGTTTACGGATACTCATTGATCGTCGTTTCCTCATGAATCCTAATGTCAACAGATCACGAAAACATCGCCGGAAATCATTATTATACATTGTATAGATTATTGGATTCAACACCTATAACACATATTGAAATTTTCATTTGAAAATCAAATTAAACAAAATCATATCAAGAAAATCAGCATTTCATTTAGAAATGAAACGATGCAATAGATTGTTTTAATTGTATCTTATAAGAAGTTCGAAATTTTTCATTTTTCACTTTTTTTTTTTTTTTAATAAAAACTAACAGAATTCGAATAGCCTAGCCATAGGAATATTTCTTTTGTTGCATAAATAACCTCATTAGGATTGCTCACTAGCACTTCGATCAGGTAAATTACAAAGAATGGAAACCAACATATTGAAAATGCTGAAAGTTATTAAATTTAATAAGATGTACCAGTCAGTTGAAACTTTGTTGAAGTTTAACGATTTTCAGAATGAAAAAAATGGGGAACATTTCTGATAAGTGGTAAAAAATTCAGGAATTTGATAGAATATTGTGTAGCTTTTTAGCCGATATTATGATAAAACAAGTTATAGATTCATTTTCACCTAGATTTGTTGATTTCACATTTCCTATTTTTCATTTTTCTCAAGTTATTTTTATTATATTAGATACCATATTAAATAGAAGTGTGGAAAATACCGAGAAAAAGAATGGCAATTGTTTTCAAAGCTTTTCGTTCTTTCATATAAACAATTTTCTCCCTGGAATTGCTACCAAATTTTCCTGGCCCATAAGTTTGATAACGATCATGCGCTTTAGCTAATAAATAACGAGGCTGTATTTTGAGGTAACAATGTTGTGCTATTTTGGCTAATGTTAGCACAGCTCCATCGTCAGTATCTATTCGATTCACTGGTGACTGAAATGTACGAATTCTTCAAATATATCAGACAAATTTGGCTTGTTCTTACAATCAGTTATTTCTAGGCAAAATTGTATCAAACATTTCTTATAGCTGATTAAATTTTGAACCGATAAATTTCGAATTAGTAATCTAACCCTCTCAGTCATCATTGAGTAAACATCAAAGTTCATCACTCTTATCTATCTTAATACTCCATCTTATTCTTTCAGTAGTAATCAGCTAATCGATTGAAAGCAACTAGTCTTAATTGGAAAGGATATTAACATCCATTTCTCGGTTATAATCTACCTACCTTAAGGCCAGGAAAAGTGAACTTTTTCAGTGGTATATTTTTTTTTTTTAACGTTAACATAAATAAATCAATAAAAACATTTAAACTAATAACACTAAAATATGTACTTAATATTTAAAATTAAGAAAGATTGAAGTATTTCTAAATAGCAAAAATTTTTGAAATAAAAGACCTTTGATCTATCATTTGATGCTATTTGACAAATGGGTGAATTTGATTTAAACGCAGATAGACCAACACTTATAGCACTATACATTAAATCATTAGTTGTTTGTTTTTCGGACATTGATTCTTCTTCCGAATTTAGTATACCGTTCGATTGCGAACAGTAACGTTCATTGGTATTCCTATAAAAATTATTGCCAAATATAAAAATTCGGAATGCACGGAATCTGTTGAAGTATTCGGGTCAGATTTTATAGCAATAATAATCATGATATCTTCAAAAAAGGAATTGTTTTTTTTTTTTCCTTTTAACTTTTCAAAAAAAATTATTATTATTTATGATAAACTGAAACTTCATATTCATTAAGATTATTTCAATTTTAATTTAGACGTTTCTTATTTTAATTTAACCACAAAGATAATATCTTCAAAAATTTTCGAAATTGAAATACTAGTAAATTTTATCCATCATAACTATTTTCATTTTTCACAATCGTTTGGACATTATTTGTTGTCCAGCAACAAAAATCTCATTGATCGTTATTACCACTGATTATTATTGTTGAATATTTGCCGTAATTTCAGTGGTATCTTATACTATTTTCGGTGATGAAAAAATTGGATAATTCGAAATGCTATAATCACTGATCTGGCTTCTTTCGTTACAGTGCAGTATATTCCAAGTATTTCATAGAAACCAAAAAGATCAGATACGTAATTTCGGTTAGCTAAGTTTACTATATAGCTATGTAAAAAAGTAATTGTTAATGATAGCTTGATGAAAATAACTGTATTCAGTACGTAATAGCTTCTTGATAATAATGAGATTATTGCACTCATGATCGATAATTACTGGAATTAAAGATTAGAGAAATGAAAGTATATTTCAATCTGAATCCACAAAATAATTTTAATTTAACCTGTCTTTGCTTTGGCTGATAGAAATGTGACTTTTACTAGATCTTTCACATGATTTCAAATTGATACTCTTCCACAAAACTTTTTCACGCGTCGATACAATTCGAAATATTTTGCAATACACCAAACACATCAACTGAAATATAATTCCAAGAGACTATTTCGTTTTATAATATTAAATTTTTTGATAGCAATCCATCGTTTCTAGTTTGTTTGACAAATGAGAAAAAAAATAATCTGCTTGTTTGAAATTAATTGAATTTCGATTTAGAATGTTTCGCTACTACTTACAAAAAGATAGGTTTAAATTAGCTATGTATATACCAAAAGTGGAATGAAGAAGCTCGCCATGGAACTGTATATTCGATACATGACACCACTGGGATAATTGCAAACGATCATATCCAAACATGAAGTGGATTCAGAAATATTTATATGAGCAGTTGTGGGATAATCATCAAGATGAAATATCCATGGCGGGGTACAGACAATGAATGAGATCAACCAAACTGAGCCCAATAATAAAGCGGCTGTTTTACGATTTCTAAAAACATTGATGTTGCACACGAAATTGTCATCAACACTTGTTAATATAAGCAAAGTTAATATTTGATACGACTATTTTGAATTACTCCGATAATTTGTGATAAAATCATTTTGCTAAATTCTTTATGTTGAATTTAGTTGTAACAAGACAAAAAAAAAAAAAAAAAAAAAAATGTGTGGAAATGTCAAAAAGGATAAAATTTTTCGTAAATCTTAAAATTTCAGAACTTTCTAAAATTCTTCTTCTCATCTTCTACCTCTTACTATTTCAACCCTCAAGATTTCATCTAGTTAAAGTCTTCCATTCCTTTCCATTCATCATAAACTAATGTTAACAAATGATTGCAATTTTAGATGATCATTGATCTTTATGCAAATATATTTGTACTTGAACAAAATTTTCAATATGTTGCAATTGTTATCTATCATTTAATCCTCGCATAAATAATGCATGCTTGACATCACTAATAACACTATCCGAGATGTTTACAATTAAATTGCTTTATCAACAATGATTGTTTTTATTCAGTTCAATGATTGCTTTCTTAGTATTTAGTTTTTAGGGTAAGAGTTCAATTTCATGAGCAAAAAAAAAAAAAAAAAAAAATTTTTTTTTTTTTGTTGTATAATATCTTATTAATTAATGATTGAAATATTGAAAGTTAAATTACCTCGTTCTGGAATATTTTAATGGTTTAGAGGTAGCCAAATACCGATCAATTGATATGACACAAAGATTGAGTATGGAAGCTGTACAGAAGAGGACATCGCTTGTTGACCATACTTTACATAATAATGTATCAAATGGCCAAGCATGATTTAATAATAAATCCAATAGCGATAACGGCATTACAAATAGACCAACTAAGAGATCTGAAAATTTTCAATTACACTTCAATTTCATTGATTTGCAAATGAAGTATTAAGAATGAAATGCCTTCGTAATTATTTCCACTTTGCGATTTTATTGGTATAAATTATGTAGATTTAAATTTAAGATTTGAATTTGGTTATTTCGTAAACATTTTCATTGCAATTGATAATTTACTCAGCTGAATGGAATTTTTTTTTTAAATATTCCCAACCATTTGAAAGTAAGAAATGTTTCTATGGATATTTTGACGGATACCACAATAACAATGTTAAAAAAAAAGGACGAAATGAAACAGATTTTAGAAGTTTCATTTATGGAAACCAAGATTGTATGTTGGTCAGTTAAGCTTAATCGAAGTAGATTAAACCAATCAACGATCGCCAAATTTAGAATAAACATGGAATTATATTGGAAGTACTTCTGAGATAGATATGAATTAATAGCAGTTATAATTAGAGTGATTATATACTCCAATGACAACATATTGAAATTTGACCGATCTTGGTGAATGTATGATAATAATGTCTTGATTATTGTTGGGGAAAAATTTCTAGATAGTATAGAATATTTAAATTAATTACTCAATTCGTCATTTAAGCAAAAATTGACTTGTTAAATGATATATTAATATTTTGTCAGTTTTCAACTTTTTTCGGCTTTACAACGAATAAACTTACCAGCAGTGGCAAGTGATGTTAATAACTTATTTGTAAATGTTCTCATACGTTTATAAATGATTACGGATAGTATAACAAATGTATTTCCAACTACCACGAAAAATATCAATATGATCTGAAAAGAAAGTAATCAATTTTGCAGATATAATAATTTGATCATATAATTGTAAAAGATAAGTTTCTTGCTAAAAAAAAAAACTGATACACTGAACAACATATTGAAATTTTACCTAAAGAATGTATAGTTTCATGGAAAATGTAAAAGATATAAGATTACAGTTACTCTAACTTTACTTTCGAAATTACTCAATGAAATTACAACTATTAGAAGATTTTTTCCATTTTGCAATTTTTTGGAAGAATAAGAGAATGCTGAAATTAATGTTGAAACTATATAGTTGAAACATTTAATTAGTTATACCAAAATAATGGCGATGATGATTTGATGGATAGTCAAATATGACGATAATCTTTCTATAATAGTACAATTCGTCATGATAGATGTTGATATTATTGTTTCGAAAATATTGTTGCTATCACGGTTAGCATAATTGTTACACTGTTCAGAAATAATAATACTTCATAGATTTGATAAAGTTTATATTGAAACACAATATTCATATCGTTGATGATAGTTTACCATTTTCCCTTCAATGTTAATAATACTATATAATGCATCATTTTCTTTTAAATTCAATAACATTTTTTTAATTCAGTAACGCATTTGGAGAGCTGAAAAAATTTTGTAATAAAAAATTGAAATGTTTCTTTTAGAAGTAGCATCGATTCATTATCATGAGTATTTTAAAAACATTCATGAATTTACAGAAATTTTCTTTTTTGAATTTTGTATGATAAAATTAACGAGCATTATGTGACTTTCGAAAAGTTTATCAAAAATGAATAGATAGGATTGCTAAGAAGAAATTTTTATAAGTATTTTCTTGATTATTATATTCTTAAAAATGAATTATTAGACAATGATAACTAAATCTATTTACTCTAGTTGGAAATAAAAAAAAAAAAAAAAAAAAAAAAAAAAAAAAAAAAAAAAAAAGAAAGAAAAAAAAGAAAAAAAAAACCAAAGGAAAAAAAAAAAAAAAGAAATCATTTAAAAGTCTTGAAAGAAATATGCAAATATTAATGGAAAATTATAAGAAATTTAATGAACATTAAAGATATTAAACATGAAACAACAGAAGGAAAAAAAAGTTCAACCTAGTGGAAATAAGATTACCTGGTTAGGTGCTATAACCGGATGGATGTGACAAACCTTAAATAATTACTTCTGTTGTAAGCAGATCGATTAAAAGAAATCCATTTTATAGAAATGTTAAAAAGTTTTTGTTATTGTAATAGTTGATGATGATATTTCTTTGAAGATCTAATTTATAACATTTTTTACTCATTTTTAATTGAGTATAATAAAAGCAACAATTGTTTGCTACGTTATGTAATTGAAGTAAGTATTGCAATTTCATACGAAATTCTAATGCATTTAGACGTAATTACAGTGCTAAACATCTAAATAGTAATGAATGGATAGATTACTGACTAAAAGTTTGATATTAAAATAAAAAGAAAATTATCATAACGAAAAAAGAAAAAAAAAAAAAAAAAACTCGCCAAATTTCAGCATTAAAATCATAGCAAACGATTACATTGCTCGATGAGAATTTAATCAAAAAATAAAAAAGAAAACTGGGGCAAAGTCCAGTAACATTCGAATTAAATTTTCAAATTTCTAACAGAATACCACTTCACAATCTTTTATTTTATCCATATAACAAATTTCATTTATTTTCTTATACTGAAATTCCGTAAAAATAAGATCTAAATTGACAAGAAAGGAGTAAAAAAAAAAAAAAAGAAAAGAAAATGGGAAGCAAATTTCCACGGAAAGTTACTGAACCGTGACAGATAGATAAAATATGACAATCTCATAAGTCTTATAAGAATATGAATACAATTTATGAAGCAATTAAGTGTGAAATATTGTTTTGACAATCGGATTATAGCATGATGAAAGATGGAATTTCATATTATCCATTTTAAACAAGAAGCTAGAGGAAAAATGAGGATTGTTGAAAATGAATCGAAGTTATCAAGCATCCTTGAATAGTCAAGCACAAATAAAGAAGTAATAGGATGGACATTTCTCTTCATTAACTTTTAATTACTTCTCTGAAATCATTTTTAATTATTTCTCTGAAATCCTTTATCTATTCTAACGCCATTAAGTATAAATAATATAGATATGTTTTATGAGGATTTTTTTCTTTTTTTTTTTTTTTTTTTTTTTTTTTTTAAATGAAGTGGAGAAAGATTTAAACAACAGTAAAATGTATGCTTAGTTAAATGATAAATATGTACATGACATTTCATGAGGAGGAGGAATAGAAGAATATATCAAGTCAATACAAATATATCTCTTCTATTCGACTTTAATTTTTTAAAGTGACATTTTTAAAAGCAATTATGAAATTCAGAAAAAATATTCAGTCCTAAATGATACTTTTTTTTTCCTAAATAAATTCTATTTTTTAATCAACTTTTCAGCACAAAAACAAAGGTATAAGCAAATTGAGGATGTATTACTTATTTTCGCATGTATGATATGTGTCATATTGAAATTCGAGTGCAAAATTTTGATTTTTCTTTTTTTTGAAAGTTGAAATGTAGGAAATTTTAAATGTAATTTTATTAAAAATGACAAACCAAATGAATATATACATAATCATCAAAAGAGAAGTAAGAGGACTTTGTCACCGTAATTTCTGCAGTTTCAGAAATGCTGAAAAACAATTTCATTCAATTGAAGAGGTTTTCAGGCACTATCCTTATGGGCTTAGTTACATTCCAAACGTAGAAAAATTGATTAAAACTCAGCCAAACAAATTTCAACATATCAATTTATTCTTAAATGAACACAGTTAATGATCTATTTTTGCTTCTTTCAACAACAAAAATTGCAAATGACACATCTTCATCGACTCATTTACCTTATCAAATCTTCTCAATTTTTTAGGTTAAACCGAAACTTTAACCGTCTACTATGAATTTGGTCAGCATAAAAGTGGGAAATGAAAAAAAACTTCTGGAAATGATCCTTTCATTTGTTTTAAAAAAGGTTTACTTTATTGAAGTTAGATCAAGATAAAATGGATTCATCTGTTTTCGCTTTCTATGATAGTAAAATAAAAAGAAAACAAAGATGTTAGGAAATAACTGCAACTTAATTCATCTCAATGAACTAAAAACAAGTACGATATCTCTTGCAGATAACTTCCGAATTATATTTTAGTTATATAAAGATAATGATGATGATCAAGGCTCCAGCCAGCTGCATTAGCAGGCTTCTTCCGCATTTCTGTGATTGAAGTACGTTAGGTTTATTCGAGCTCTTCATCTCTCTCTTCCTCAATTTAGTTAGAAAACTATGTTTGCTCGTCCAAAAAGTGATCGATACAATTCAGATATAATTTCTGAAAGAGGAAGAAGGGAAAAAACCCATCACAGCGTGACACATTTCCAAGAATTTCATAACATGGGCGACATTTCCCAATCAAAGAAGTTAGCACATTCACTAACACATCGAAAACATCGCAGCAGAATCGTCGTATGATCGTATGATTTGAGATGAGATGTGGAGAAGTTTAAAACTATTATCTGATAGCTGAGACAAAATAACTTCATTTCACATACATCACAAATCATATAAATGTTTCACTTTTAATGCTAAAATTCACTTCATTTGCAAAACAATTACTCAAAAAGCCCTTAATACGTTAATGATTGTAACATATAATAATGATCGATCATATAACATTCTTCCATTTGATTTTCATGCCTTTTTTTAATTGAAAATATATTGTAGAAAAATTTTTTTGACAACATTGCATAGGAAATTAAACTTTGGACATCTTCAATTTTCACCAAATGAGCTTGAAACAGGAACAGGGAAGTAGAACTTTTTTTTTTTTTTTTTTTCCTTCTCCATTTGTGCCAAAAGAATGTATCCAATATAAACGGTCAAGTACTTGCAAAAGGTCATAATAAGTACGAAAAATTTAGTGTTGCTAAGAAGAATTTAGCATGATATTTATACGTATCTTTCTTGTTTTAAAGTTAACAAAAAATTTTATAAAACGATATGAAACAATAAAGCTGTTACTCAACGGATGATAGAGACTGAGAGCAAAATAGCAAAACATATTAGCACTCATCCGAACTTCCTTGATCTGAATGTTGAAAAAAAGACCATTTCAAAATGATTGTAATATGGTTGAATTAAAGTGCAGTGAAAATGAAACAAGGAAAAAAAAAAACTTTAAGAGTCGATTAAATAATAATCCACGTATGGTTTACCAATAAAACGACCAAAAAAATACTGCAATGCTGAATTTACCCACTCAAAAATTTACCAACTTTTTCTACGGTTTAATGCATTTACATTTTCACTGCAATATGATATATAAATAATGTCTAAAGTTAAGTTTTGCAATTTCTATTAAACGTGGAAGTTCTGTCTTTTCATAAAGCTTATTTAAATTTGCTGCAATTTATAAGTACATCACAGTAACCGGTACATCACAAATGAGAAAGAAGTAAATATAATACAAGTTGAGATAATCCTTTGATGTTTAATCTTACAAAAAAATATCTATGCTAAATTCAATTTTTGATCGATGATCAAAACAACCTTTTCATGATTAGAATAACAAGCAAATTAACATTCCAAACCGGGAATAATGAAGCAATTGGTCAGATAGCTCTAACGAAAAGTTCAAGCTATCATTCCATTGACAGTACTGTAAAATTTTCATTTTGGAATCACTTTCAGCTTTTTTCTTGGAAACTAATTTCGCGAATGAGAAGAACTCCAAATGTGGGAAATTTAACGTTTAAGGTTAAAGAGAAAATTACATATACAATTACAGCACAAACAAGTAGATTTATTTATTGCACTTAATTGGAATTTTTTGTGTACTATAATTTTTCTTACTTATTCATTTGCAAGTTATCATAAATTAATTTTGCGCATTCAATATTAATATAATCAAATTTTTGTATAAAGTTAGTTTCTAAAAACGACAATATAATAAGCTATAAATATATAATCTTCCAATAAAAAGTACTCAAATCAAATTTTGATACTATAGAAATGATATTACAACAATGGTAAACATAAAAGTAACAAATACAATATAAATCGTCCAGAAACTCCACAAGTTCCATGTTGCAAGGCAAAACCTATAAAATCATGTCTTCGATTAAAATTGATGACGTCAATCAGCAAGTTGGAAAATAATAAACTAACAAACAAAAACAGAATGAGCGAAAAACCGCGAAGTATAAATTTTAAACAATGTTCGTCCTTTCACATGAAATTGCAACAATGAGCAAAAAATGTTCAAGTTTTACTCTTACCCATGTTTGTTTTCAGTGTTAAAAATGAGATATAAGTATGGAAGTTTTTAAAGTCTGAAATTTTTGGAACTTACATTGTGCAAGAGGATATGAATAGAATAATGGCCAGAAAAAACAGTTTCGGATAGATTTTGGGCCATTCATCCGATGAATTTTTGCCACTTTTTGAACAGAGATACAGGCCGATCAAGAGAAAGCTTAGCTGACAAACTATTGAACAAGTTAAGAAAAACCTGGAAAAAAACTCTTTCCTAAGTTTATTTTGATGCATACATCGGAATAAATTGAAATATGCATGGATAGAGCAGTAAATTGAATTCAGAAGTAAACGCAGGCTTTAATTATGACATGGGAAATTGCTCCATGAAAATATTTCCACCCCAAATATCGAGCAAATTTTAAGCAAACCGGACATCAAAAATAACAACTTACCAATCGACTCGTGAATCAGTAAACAATGGTAGTGGAAGCTCAAAATACCACACAGTTAGAATAAAAGAACAACACCAAAGAACGTCATCTACCTGTAATTAAACATTAATATCAAGCAATCCCATAATTCATCATTTTGTTGTATGAAAGAAAAATGAATTTACCTGTAAATTACGTCTCAATTTGGTTCGATAATTATTTAGATGGTTATTTAACGACGAAAATCCAGAATCGAACGACTCTGTTGTGTGAATTGTATCCAACCGTTGCCTATTACGAAATGCTCGCCACGTCTTGACATTCCTCAGTCGATAGTTTTGAAATGCCATACAGTAGTATCACATACCCGGGAAAAATTAACGAAACATCAGCAAATTTTGCCAAAAATTGAGTCGTTTAATATTTCTCGGATTCGTATGATCAAAATTTCACGTGAATAACATAACGTTCGGCTGAGATATGACTGAAAACTGAACCTTATAGAAAGCCAACTTATTGGCAAGCCGAAATTAAAACAGTTTCCCATTTGGCTTAAATGATATCTCCTAGCGCAAAACTACTAATCACATTAATGCAGCGATTGATGATGATCGCATCATTTCAACCTTCATATAACCATCTATCATGCCCAGTGATCCGTTGAAGTATCGCTACCTAGCCCATAATATCACAATGCAGCATCTGCCTCTACCGACTCTACTCCGATCAAAGCATACAACACAAATTTCGTTTCTAACTGGGGATGAAATGCTGCTAGATAAAAAGTTAAAGTAAACATTCGCCTTCCCACATATTAATGTCAAGGTACCCGAGATGCACCACTATACGACGTCGATTTGTTATCCATAAATCTCGCTGACTGATTGTTCTGCATAGCCATCTTCTTTCCCACTCAAATTATGTCTCGAATCTGACCCAATAATCTGATTCTTGACTTCAAACTCAATTCATATTCAACTCAGCTTCAAATTAAAACCTCTTCAGAATGAGATTAAAGCTTTTCATTACATACTGTTATACAATAACTGATTGCTTGACGATAACTGCCGTTGCCTTTTTTTCGGAGAAAATCATAACAACTGCTTACTGTGAATCAGAGTATTATTTATAAACTATCAGAAAATTTCATCCCGAAATTACATAACAGACATATTTGGCAAACACGGTAAAAAAAAAGGAAAGAAAAAATGGAACGACTGGAATAAATTCGTCAATTGAAAGCAAAATTCAAAAGAAAAATAGACAACAACGAAAATTTGGAAAAAAAGGGAGATATTTCGGAAGAATTTCTGAAGCACAGAAAGAATAAAACGACTATAAGTGAGCACATTTGCTTCGACAGCGAATACTAAAACAGTAAGGAATAACAAGTCCTGTGAGTTGGCAGCTTAATAAAACAAGAAAAAAGTTCACATACAGCTGTAACATGCAGTAAAATTTAGTGCACTTTGTGCTTCGAATAAAAAATTCACCTATGATTTACACAACCCATTCATATCACATACAACATTTCATACTATCCTTTCCTGTTCAACTATAATAATCTCAAGGTCAGGATTAAAAAGTATGGATGGCTGACTGCGATTCAAGAAACCTACATGGTGAACTGAATGATCATTTTGATTTTATACATCCCATCCTGAATAACAATATCCAGTGCATATGTACATAATAAATATTGTAAAAAATGAACCTAAATTTTAAGTTAGGAAATCATCGCATCGGAAATAAGTGAGATCGAAGAAAGAAAACAAAGTTCATCAGTGTTCTCGAAAACATAACTCATGGAAATTTTCACACCTGTTACTCACATTACAGATTTTTTTTGCGTGAGTAACCATATTATTCATACAATAAAATGTTTTTATGCTGTTTTAATGAATGAAGAGAACACTGAAAAATGACCCGAGGCAAATATGTTTAAGTCGCTAGACCAGATCTTTTTTACAGTTCCGAGAAATAGATTTCAAACGACTCGAAGAACGCACTGCTGATATTCCATCATCTGAAAGAATTGAGAACAGTGGTAAAATCGAAGAAAAACGATAGTTTTTTTTTTTTGAGCAAATAATGGATGTCGGTGTTTGAAATTTTCTTCCCCTCAAATCCCGGATACATAATTGCTCTCGACGGTCGTGATGGTTAAAGAAAGCATCGAACATCAACATCTGCTTTGCATTCAGGAAACTATTTATACCTTTAACTGAATCGAAAAAAAAAACCATTTCCCTTTCCTTTCATCAGAAAAAAGCACCACAATACTTAAGGCTAATTAAAAAAGGAACAAGAAAAGAAAATTACATGAACTTTGAGTAAGCGCTGAAGCACTAACGCCCATGCACGGTTGTGAAGGTCGATGGGCAGCATATTCTGGACTTTGGGAACGATCAACACGACTTGAAGATCTTCGAACACGATCATCTTCCTCCGAATTTTCTTCGTCCGCTTCTGAAGACGAGCAAAATGCTGATCGATTATTATCGTTCATCAGTGAAGACCTTTGACTATCATCATCTTCTTGACCTCCACCACAACTACCCACTGCTCCACTTCGATGATCTTAAATTCGTTTTCTGTTTCTTTTATTCTGGTAAAAAAACATTCTTTCAAATTTATCATAAATGAATCAAAGAAATTGATTGATAACGCAAGCGGTTACTAAAAAGTGTAAAATGCAAGTTTCTTCAAAATGCAACAAAAGCAAGATGAAATAAAAGCAGGAGATAAATATTACTTATCCTATTCCGACTATTTGGCCTAGTATTTGCTAAACTAGGCTTCTCGTGTACGTGCCTTGCATCATTATCAAATAATAGTGCATCGGAGACAGCATCGTAGTGTTCGTTGACATCCATCAAATGACTATCAGGTGAATCCACTACCTCTTTTGAGTGCTTCAATATAAAGAAGATATAAAAGTTGACAAAATCAGTGAAAATAATGAAGTCACAGCACACACGTCAAGAAAACGCAACTTTTAAATCCATTCAATGCGAGAGTATTTGGGAATAAACATACTGTATCGCTCTGAATATCGGATAGAGGAGCATTTGGAGGAGGTGGAGGTATCATATCAAGCAATATCTGCTTGGGCGGACTTCTTTTTCCATTCAAGGTACCTCCTTTATTTCGTCCATTTGAACTTCCTGCAATCATATCATTCTCTTGTAGAAGTACAACTTGAACATTACATTGTCATAACTACGCAAATGTAAGACTATCTAAAGGGTGCATAAGTGAACTAAGAAGCAATGCATGCTTTCCTAATAAGTAAACATGAGAAAACGGTGTACCTCCAGTACCATCCGAGGACTGTACATAAGAAACATCGGTATGCGGAGGACTTCCCGAATGATGATGGCCAATGGAGCGCATTTTGTTATCAACAAAGGGAGAACGTCGTTCGCCCAATGTATTATGATGTTTACCACTCTCCTTGAAGCGTAGTGGAGGAGCAGAAGGGACCGGGTTAGAAGGAGGCATCGGAGCCCGAAGCATATGATCCTTTAACCATCTCTGTCTGTTGCTCATCACCAGAGTCGTCGTTGCATATGGGGAAGGATCATCCTAGAACAAATCATCGAATTTTTACATAACACATGTAACAAGAATCACTGATTTCTAATAATCCAATTCATTTTACTACGAGTGGGTATGGCTAACTTATCAGTGGACAAAACTCACCGAAATATGGTTTCCTCGGCTGTTACAACAAAAAAACAAACGAAGTCTTATAAGGGTTCAATATTACCGTTAAAAAAATCTGTAAAAAGGTGGTAGGAAATTGTAACAAAAAAATATATATATACATATATTATATATTATATATAAAGAAACATTGAGACAACTAACCAGAACTTGATGACCGCCATAAAATGTTGATAAACCGGATGCACCCCCGGCAGTAAGTGCAGCATAATGATAATGGTTGGGTGACTGAGCTCTATCCATAGTTCCCAGCATATGTGCCGACGTATCACGGTGTAATATCTGGCCATCCATGTAAAAATCGGTTTGATGTGGAGTTTGTGTGTAAATGGGTGGCCCATTACAATGTGCACCATTTATGGAACTATTTAAAAGGGAACGCTGTGCTGAATTAAAGTTGGGATGATCCATCCATAAGGCATCTCGCGCTGTCAGATGAACACTGCCGTCATTGATTTTAATAAACGGCATACCTAATCGAGCTGAAAATCAAAAGTGCATCTACCAAACAAACTCTGTTCGAAAATTTTTCTTTTATGGAATAGTATTTCATGATTGGTACTAGTTATTATTTTGTAAATTAGGCTAATACTATCACCAATACCCCCAGATTCTTGACTCATAAAGTAAGTGCCACAGCAAGTGTGAGTTTTCTAATCAATTTAAATATGTGTGAAGTGGGTGACAGGAAATTCGAGTAAAAAAACTAACAAAAGTTATATACACTCCAATTAGTAGTAAAAGAGAGAATTCAGGAGAAAATTAATGAAGACAAACCAGCAGCTTTACCCTTCGACTTTCGCCATCTCCACCACATGAAATTGATGAGGGCAATGAATGTAATCCATATTAATACGCCGGCTGTAGCAATAAACCAAGGCCTTTTGATAATATGTAGCAAACGATCACCAGACGAAATTCCACTCATTAACTGGATATGTTCTCGCAGTGTTGCTTCATCTGAATAATAACTATGTTTTTCTTACTGCACAAGAAGTAAAATTTCAACTATGTAATATCTTAATTCACAATAAAAATCCACCATTTATCAGAAACAAATAGCTTACTCATGGTGACAGCTTCAAGCCCATGATAAACTCCAACACCAGCGTTACTTCGTGCTGCAACTTTAACTCCATAAGTCATCTCGGGTATAAGATGAAACAATGTAACGCTTGCTGCACGTTCATTTGTTGTAATGTTTCGATTATATTTTGCACCACTACCCAGAACAATAATCTGGAAGCAAAAAATTGGGTAATGCCAACCAGAACAAAAAATGAACCATTAACAAAAATCGAAAATCAGGAACTAACCTGGAAACCCTTTAGAATCCCGTTTATTCCATCAGCAGGTGGTGGGCGCCAGGAAATTCTTAACGTCGTTAAATTCATCATTCGAACACGTACATCCGTTGGAGGTGAAGTAGGTGCTGCAAATATTGCAAGTATGATATCACTGATTAAAGAATTCTCTGACTTTAGTGCCGGATTACGTAGTGATGAAATCCTTTAAAAGGGAAATGCAAAAACTCTCCTTTCAATTGCACCTCAACCAATAACTAGAAAAGATAGCATCTACTTTAAAGAATCAAAATTCTACTTTTCAAACTCATCTTGGTTGATAAGTATAAATGGTGATTATTTTGGAGTTATGTACATTTGGATTTTTTCTAACATTTATCGAACTATTTTAAAACTGTACTTAATTCAACTAAAGATTAAATGCAACTTTTGGCAGTTACATGATTTCTTTTTGAATAACATTTTTGCATTAATTGTATAAAAGTGTTATTTCATGTGATATATTACTACCTCTACGTTGTTATACTTGACGCCATTCCTTATCATTAATGACACTTTTTTTTTTTTACAATGAAATGTTTCATTTAAAAATTTTTGACCATTAACCAAACATTATTCCTCTTCTTTATAACAAACAACAGGATGATAAACGAAAACTTACAAGCTTCGCTAGTAGCTCCATTTAACGAGTTACTCGGCATACCCTGAACGGTTTTGTGATACGGAATCACAAAAAATTCGTAGTTTTTAAAAGGGCGTAAGCCATTCACAACATATGTATCAGTGTTTGGTTTGGAGATATTCACCCAGTGGCTATCGGTACTACTAGCTCCAGCCTGTTTCTGACCTGACGTTGTTGGTACCGCTCTCCATTTGATATAATAACCTTCCACCAATGGTTCATTTCTCCGACGCTACAATTTGATGCAATGTGAAAAACACATTTCGTTTTTTAAAGATCGATAATAACACAGGAATAATAAATATTTTCGCTCAAGATAATGATCGAATTACTGCCTAATAATAAATGAATGGTAATAACAAGATTCTCTGGACAGCTTACAAAAGCAAGTCTCCTTGTGGTAATGATACAACTGCGTTCGCACAGACCTTCCTACAGAAGGATTAATATTTACTTTAATCTAGCCATTGGTTAAGTTATCGATGGCTCAGGACAACTATACCACTGATATAGTTGAATTTTACCTTCCAACTCAATTTCACGGCCGTAGCATTGACAGTTGTCGCTTCATCCAATTTGATTAGCTGTTCCGAGGCAATCCGTTCCCGAGCAGTGTCTAAATCCATATCTGCATTTGTCATTTCACGCCCATCTAAAAGTTTTGTCAAGCTTGATCATATTTCAGTGAATCATAATGTATATAAGTGCTTCACAAGAATATGATGAAGTCTTTTCCCCCCACCCCTTCTTTTTATCAAACATACTATCTACTCAATCTAAACTTTTTAATATTTACTGTCTACCACCCCACTTTTCCAGAAAATTGTGAGTCGCTGGCTTGCTCACGCTCTCGAAAATCAAACTACCTTGAAGAATACGTTTAATTACAAATTTTTCGGAAAAAGACAATTTCTGCAATCCAATCGTTACTATTGAAATCAGTGCCTTTCTGAGGAAACAAACTGCCGTGCCTTTTCTCAACAAGAACTTACTTTGCTCTTTCTGTGGTTTAGTTTGAATAGCATCACTCATTGGTGATGGTGGACCAATACCTTCAGAATTTTCTGCACGAACAATGAAAACGTACGAATGTGAAGATTTCAAGTTCCTTAGATGATATCTCGGACCAGAAATGTAGTCAGGGACATTAAACCAGGTCTAAAAAAAAATTTTCAGATTTTGACCACAAACGATGCCACTTGTGGAAGTGAAATTAAACTGCATTAATCAATGGCAAAACTATTAAAATTATTCTTCCACTTCTAAGGACCGAGGAACGTACCTGGCCCATTTCTGGACTGAAATACTGCAAAAGATAGCCATTAACCAAAGTAACGCCACTCCTTTCCGGAACAGTCCATTCCAGATCAACGCCATCTTCAGTAACATTCTGCAGCGATGGTTTGCCCGGTGCAGATGGAAAAGCAGATAAGTTTGGCATACGAGTAAATGTAACCGATGGATTGGTGTGTTCTGTAAATTATAAGCAACTATACTTCGATAAGATATAAATAATACAAAAGGGTGGTATGTAATGTAATGGAATGAAATAACAAGTAATTTAAGGAGATAGTTGGCTTTGCTATTTCCTTTAAATCTGAGATTTTATTTGACTGGAAAAAAAAATCTTGAAAAGATCACAACCTTCAACGACTAGGGATGCCGTCCATGTGGATTCACCATCCTGATTACGTGCTCGACATGTATAAACACCGGTATCACTTTTCCTGCAAGCTTATGTGTACCAAATTTGTTCTTAACTTGAAAAATTTGTTGATTTATCTATGAAAATTCTTTCACCATAAAATAAAAGAATGAATGAGCCTAAACAACTACAAAAATTGTGGTTCAAATTGATTACTGTTTTTAACAACTGTATTGTTGTAGTTTAATTAATCCAAATAAATGAAAAAGAAGTCGATTTACAAATCAATATAATAGTGCACCGCGGTAACGGGTTTAATCAAGAAATTCCTTACTTCAACTCATCGATCTGCAATGATCCGGAAGAAAGTTGCTTCAAACGTGTTTCAAAGTTCACATCTTCTAGATCAATTTGTTCTCCATTTTTTAACCAACTAATTTGAGGTATACTGCGTCCACTTGCTGCACAAGGTAATATTGCTGAAGCACCAACCATTAACGTTTGATTGGAATGTCCATGTTCGATAATCGGTGGCGGATGTGAAGGCAGTGCTGGAAGAGAAATCATACATAACTGCAGAGTGTTAAACTGCAAATAGTCTAAACAGCTAATTGTTAGATTTCTCTCAAACTTGCTCTTTTTGCAAATAAATCCTTATCTCCTTTTCTTTTAAAAAAAAAGAACACTTGAATTGTCCAAGATATTTCGTCCCTCCGAATCAAATAATAAATTTAAAGTTATAATAACGTATTGGAACAGGAATGATATATCGTGCTCGGTAAGTGTTCAAACATAATTTTTTTAAATATGATTCAAGTTACAAAAAAATCCATGAATATTTCTCTGATCTTTATCACTAAATGTAATTTTTATGCTGCTACCAAAAATTTCTAGGATTTCATACAATTATAAATCATTCAATCGTACTTTGAATATTCAGTCACAGTAGTGAATAGAAAATGCATAAATATTAACGAGGTCGAGAAGAACGACCTCGTAAATCACTGTTTCAAGTCTCCTTTTCCTGCTGCGAGTTTACAGATCTTGATTTACAACCCAACAATGTATGCCCGTTACAGTAAAAGAAAGTATCAAAGGTTCCATTCAGTTAATTCTCAATATTCATCTCTTCACAGAATAAAAATTAAAACCTACAATATTAGTGTACCATCGAAAGAATCCAACTTGATATCAAAAATGAGATACAGACTTCAGAACCTTTTTTTTTCCTTAGAATTTATTTTATCCTATCAATAAATAATCTTCGTTTATAAGCTTTTTACTTTTCTTCACTCAGATCTGTAAAAGCTGAAGGCATAGAAAATGAAACATGTTTAAAAAAAAAAAAATTACTTCCGTTGATGCAATACGGTGGTCCGT
Organism: Dipetalonema caudispina; assembly: GCA_013365325.1. NCBI lineage: Eukaryota > Metazoa > Nematoda > Chromadorea > Rhabditida > Onchocercidae > Dipetalonema > Dipetalonema caudispina. The sequence continues at coordinate 26,040 of JABVXV010000322.1, read as the reverse complement.
AAAGGCACGATAAAGAAAGTGTTGTCGTTAAACTTAACACTGTTCCGAATACCATACCGCTGTCAAGGGATCACTCATATGAGAAAAGTGGAAAAGAGTTAGCTAACGAAAACAACGGCTTCTGCATTGATAACATATGAAGTAATATTTGTAGCAGTGATGCTGGTGATAAAAGACCATGTGTGTCGGCGCTCTTTACTGCTCTTCACAAGATTAGCATCACGTCAGCTTCACAGCCACAATCAGCACCTAAGAATTCTGAATAGTTTTTGGAAGAATAACGATGACGGATGATGGTAATACACGCGTTAAAAAATGAACAATGGTGAGATGTGTTCGTGCTCTTTAAGGTACGAGCATTGTCCAAAATGATGAAAATTTAAATATTGGAAGAGGTAGTAAATTTGCATATGAATATTAGTGATATTGCTTTCAGCACTGCTACTAAGAGCATAAATGTTTTCAAAATGAAAAACGAAAATGCTCGACATAGATAGTGTATGAAACTCATTAAAGAATAACCTTTGAGACTAATGAAAGAACTCAACTACTTCCAACATTTACGCCCAACCAGAATCCAGAAGTTGAAGGAATTTTAAAAGATCCGTCATTTGAAAGACGTATACAACGCTATATTTGTAATCTTTAGGATTTTTTGAATTCCTACTAGAACAGATGGATTAAATTTCAGCGTGGATACATGCTTATTCATAAACATTTCATCAGCTGCCAAATTTATCATAATCAAATGAATAAAAGACAAACAAGAATCGGTTGGAATGTCATTTCTTGAAATTATTGATGATAGATTAATATTTGAGGGTTGTTGATTGAGAACCACACTGAACATATGCTATGGCAAAAGATGAGCAAAGGTCGACGAAACTGGTGTCAGTCGTTATACCACTTCTTTCCACACTACTTCCCGTTCATCTTGGCTATTATATATATATATATATGTTAACGAAACAAATGGTCAAGATTGAGGAAAGGAAAGATGGATGTGTTGAAGCTAATTATTTACTATCCGTAACGTGTAATTTCTTCGTTGAAGTGCAACATTTTGACAAATTATTTCATCTTATCACATATCTTGATAAACCTTACAGCAAGAATGTCGAAATGAAAAAAAGAGTAAAACGAACACTACAATTCAATACAATTTCTTTGAAGAAAAAATACTGCCAACACCTTTATTTTGCTTATTAATGTTTGGAAGTGTCAATGGCAATGTGAGCTTTTTTAAGTATCACGCAACAAGTAAAGTAGAAGGAAACTGACCGATGGTTAGTCTTGCTTGCATTCATTTTTGCCGCCTACCTGTAAGTTTTTTATAATAAAAAAGAAAGAAAGACTATTGTTAAAAGTTCTTATAATTCTACACAATGGATAATTAACTTGATGGCTTGGAAAAAAGGGAGTAAAAAGTGATTTTAAGCCATTAGCAGTAAGAAAAAGACAATAAAGACGGTAGTAAAAAAGACGAAGGCGAATAGTTATATGAGTGATAAAGAAACGAATGAAAGAATGCAGCAGTTATATGAGGGGAAAGAAATGAAAGAAGCAATATAATAATATGAAACTGAAAGAACAATTTCTTAAAGCAGAATATCGCTGAATTTAAACATGAAAAGGCAAAAAAGCGAATGAATTCAACAACAACTTCCTGATAGAAAGTGTTTGCAAAGATAGAAAAAAAATTTTTTTTTGAAGGTTCATCATTCAACAATAATAATTATTATAACCATTTCTATCTATCCGTTTTTCGTCTTCTTTCTTTTTTCCAAAAATAATACTACTGATAACGACCCATTAATCTTTCTCAGAGGAATAACCTTCTACTGAATGAAATAAACGGTGAAAGATTTCAATTAATCGTGGGAAAAAAATTGCTGTTGCACGTCTCTCAAAAGAAAATTGTAAACCGCACAGTGAACGTATTGGGCTGCCACTGAAAAAAGCAAGATCGGTCTAATGTGACATAAATGCTATTGCATTAGTGATGAAAGATCTGTTACAAGATTGAAAATATAATTCAGGATATCATGAGAAATGTTTTTTCAGCAAACAGTAAAATATGTCAACGATTCCAGCGACATCTTATTATTAGCTATGGAAGAGAATGTTCCCTCTATTAACAGACATATGACTAGGTGTGAATGAAATCTTCCCATCAACATTATCGCTTACTTTTCCATTTTCTTCCTCTTCTTCTACGGAAAGAAAAAAAAGGAAAAGAAAATTAATGAAAAGAAGGATGAACCACAGTTGGCTGATATCAAGTATGAGAGTAAGTATGGAAAACATTAGCAATCAGAAGATATTATCAGTACAATTTTATCGATAATTTCAAAATAAAACAAGTTACGCATTATTCTTAACTTACCAACATATCATTTGTTTCACAATCGTAAGCTAAAATATAAATTAAAATATAAGGAGAGAGAAGTAGAAGGGGAAATGTATGGCAATATGATGAAGGCTGAAAATGGCAGCTACATCGAATCAATCGCTACGATCTCGAGAATAAGTGAAGTTATGATGAAGAGCAATGACAGTATTTATCATCCACCAACAGATCGAATCAAAATGTATACGGCGCACGATAACTGACAACGTTTACACAATTTCTTACACCTTCCTTCGGCCGAAAACGTCGAAAAGGATGTAGCAGCCACCATCAAGGCATCTCTCTCATCCGATATATGTATGCCATACACATCTATGTATGTGTGTGTGTGTATGTGTGTGTGTGTGTGTGTATGTGTGTGTGCTTGACTGTAAAGTGTTTCCCTGTAGATGCCAGCAAAGAAGTGGACATTGGTAGGAAGAGGGAGTAGAAGATACTCAAGTGATAGATACTTTCAATGATTGTAATTAGCACTAAAAGTGGAACACATCAAAAGGAAAAAGAAAATACACAGCGGTTGGCACTCTCTTTGCTGTACATAATCTCATCGAAACTGAAACAATGAATATGGTGTAAAGAGTATATCCTGAATGACCAATGGGAAAAAGAGGGAAGAAACGGAAGGAGTGAAATTACTCCTAAACGGAAGCTGAAAGTGTGACAATGTCTCTCACTCGCCTTATCTTCCTCTCCTCGACATTCAACGAGCCGACGATACCTGTACGAAGCAGCGATGAAGGGATTCAGTGAGGTGAAATAATCTTGCAAGGTCAAACTGATATTGGTATAGACTGTTGCTGAAACATGTGATATGGAGAGGTAGGAAAGAGAGAAAGAAAGATCCTCTCACAACACAGCTATATTTAAAAAGGGTCAACAACAACCCAACGAAACGGAGGTTGAAGACGCTAATTTGCGTTCGGTAAAGAAGGAAATTGATGTAGAGGGGAATGAGGAGGAGAGTAATTTACCACATGTTTCACTACCGTCAACGTATGGTACTTTTGAATGTGGCGATGCACTTTCCTATTGGTACTGCCGAACGGGCTGAATAGTCGACGTTGACCAGGTCGTCAAGTAATTTGACACCCATCATAAATGCTCATTTATAATCATGTAAATAGCCAAGCAACACACAAATTATCTCCCCCAATCACCATTTAATGCCAAATGCCTGTCTGGTCATTTACGCTTATTATACTGAAAGTCAAACTATATCAGCACATCATCATCTGATTTTCGTCGCATAAATAACTCATCAATCAATCTAGCATTTTACACTATGGAAAATAAAAAGAACGATGTCTCATAAATTGACTATTAATAGAATAAAAGATCTATTCGTAAACTGAAGCATCATTTCGCTACAGCATGCAAATCGATCCCTGATCCTATCTAGCAATCTCATATTTCACAGAAACTACAACAGCTTTTGCACCTGCTTATTGCGAACATAATTAATTGAAGCTGCTAAATAGTCAAAAACGAAATGAATTAAATACTTGAAATTTGTATCTGTGATGTGTAAATTGTTAAGCTGTAAACAAAAGAAATATTATAGCTGTTGTTGAAGATGCGACTGCAGCAAATAAACTGTGTACTTTGACCTCTAAGCTTTTCTCTTTCCCTACCGCATTTGGCTCCTATTTAATCGTTGACTTCAAGAGATATCCAATATTGAATGCTACTGATACAAGTAAATAGTCTGTAAAGCATTAAATTATGCCATGTTCCATTTTTCCACATCTCTCTCAGTGTGATCTCACAAGCCTCTTAACGTATGAATGTAATAACTTTGTTTGAATAATGCTTCCTCTTTTTTTTTTCTCGGTGATGTGAATGTTAACATTCAGTGCAAACTATAGAGCAATTATCTATTTACGAGAAATTTGTACAATTGTGAAATGAAATGGAACAAGAGACGATGAGCACGTTTTTAAATGTTTACATTTTGGTGGGCAATTTTCCCGAATCTTTTTAAATCTATCATCATCTTTTCGGATCTATGTTTCCGTACTTACTTGGGTTTTTCTTTTTTTTTTTTTCATTTAATTTTCACATTGAAAACAAGTTTACGATTCGCGTACATCGTCTTAATATGATAATTTCAATTCCCGAAAATTCTAATTATACTTTCTCTGAAACTTTCCAAAATGAAAAAAAGAGTGCTATAAAATTCTATAAAATTTGTGTTTTTTGAAAGAAATTACCGTGACCTTGCAAGTCCAAGTGAAACGTTTGAAGAGAATAATTATAGAAAACAAATTAATAAGTCTAAACACAGTCACCCGGATTTTCTTCGCTTGAATGATTCTGAAGATTTCAACTTGGCATTTCAATATTTACTTCATTATGTTCTTTTCTTTCTTAGTAATTAATCATAACGCCTAGTGCTTATAAAACTAATCAACTTGAATGAATGAACATATGAAGTGACATAGTAAAATTTAATGTAAACATAAAGTCTCGCAGAGTTTACGCTGCATTTATAACCAATGATGAGAGAGTGAAAAGTAGCCAAATGAATGATTACTATAAGCTAACAATACGCTTCTCATGAAACAAAGAATTAGTGAAATATCCCTCTCCATCGGTTGACAGGCAGCATTAGGCAATTCCCTTTGAATCGATTTTTGCAACTCGGATAAACCGTGTATTAGCTATGTTTGCTAATTAAAGAGTCCGTATTAACATTCATGAACGGAAGAAACAGTTTTCATCGTCTGTTGACAAGTCATCGAGCAAATAACTGCTAACACAAATTGTTTGAATGATTGGAATCTCCTCGTTGGCAATTCCAATAAGAAATTGAAAGTTATTTTTTTGTACATATCTGTCTTTAATGAATTTCTACTCTATGAAAATGAATTCAATTCCATGCATATATATATATATATATATGAAGGTATTTTCTAAAAAAGAATAAATTTTGAGCAATTTCTAATAACTTCGATTTATAAATTCTTTGGTGCTATTCAAGGTACCTAACTTCACAACATTTTTCAAAAAATTTGATACGTATAAATTTTGTCACTGCTAAAGATATTCGTAATGGAGCGAAGAAACAATCTCGGAATGATGGAGAAATTCAGGTCACTAACGGTCAACAAGGGATTGAAATTAAATCACAACAAAAGCAAATATATCATTTCAGAGAAAGCAGTAAGGAATCCCTGAGATTATCGGTAATGACATGATTAGAGAGATATATTGGCACGCAATTTATAAACAGTCTTACTGATTCTTCAAACAAAATCTTTACCCAACGACCGTATTTTGCAAATACTGACATCAGCTCATTGACTCTTTCATTTCTCAATAACGAAAAACTAAAACGATGTGACAAATAATCCTGAATTTCGGTGATTAGAAAAAAAAAATATGAGAAAAAGCAAAGATCTTTTTGTCTGTGTCGATCGGAGTACCACACGGAATTTATCGTTATCTTAACAAAGCAATAGCAGACAGCATTCCGGAACTATGCAGAAGTGCAATGCAAACATTTGCTTTTCCATTAATCGGATTTTCAAAGTTATATATTTGTTCGAAACTTTCAAAATAACATGTTTGCTGGAAGGAAAGAGCACAATTTGTTTCTGGATTTTACAAGAAATTTTTTTAATAAAAATTTACTTTTACCCCTATAATTCGCAAATATATATAGGAGACTTTTAAAAATATCGTGAAAAACTGGAATGTCATATCAGTACAGAAAAAGATGATGGAATTCAAATCGCCATTAAATATGCGATACTGCAGCTGCAATGCTACAGCGGATAAAAATGACCAATCTAATAGCATTCCAATCAACCTACGTAAACATCAAACATCTGTGATAATAATACGATTAATAAATCTACAAAAGAACCCGATGTAAGAATGAAATTGAAAATTTGCTATAAAGAAAAAAGTATTACCAGATGTAATGACATGCACGAAATATGAAAGTGTTTTCATTTCATTCAGACGACGGAAATAGCTTAGATAGACAAACGTTCGTGAAAATTTTCATGAATTTTACATTTCAATTCATTTTTTCAAACGAAATTTTCAATAAAGTGCAAGGAAATCTATTTTGATTTCCATTAAGCGGAAAACACTTGTTGATAAACTAACGAAATCTGCAAAGATTTTGCTGTAAATGAAAACTCAAATTAGATTGTAAAATCTTTATTAGGTACAATTAATAACACCTTTCTATTCAATAGCCATTATAGTATTGCTAACCACTGAAACAGTTATTATTTCTCACTTTTATGTGTTTTCTTATGATGAAGAAGATTGTACGAAAGATAGTCCTTATAACAGCTTTGAATAAACAGTAAATGATGTGCTAACAACTAACAAGAGATAAAATATTCAGTTAGAGATCGCTGAATTAACACTGTTCCAAGTACAACTAGTATTAGAAATGATGAAAAAAGATGGCAGAATTCAAGGAGAAAGAGAAAATGGAATAGTTAAAGAGAGAATTTTGTCAGATACGACTACGAATCTGTTAGGGAATGGACTGGGTACACTGCTTTGAAACAAAAGAACTGTCGTCTGATAAATATTGTATCAAATCTATTTGCTACACAACAAATACTGTATCAAATCTATTTGCTTTCTGTCGCAGTGAGACTTCCGTACTGTACAGTATGATGAAGTAGTACGGGCTAGGAAAAACCCATGGAAATTATTACTTGTTCAAATCTTCCATTTCTACATTAAATTTTCCTAGAAAGACATATTCACCAGGAAAGTCCAGCGCAGTTATTAAATGCATTGTATTTTCAACTGATAATAACGTGCTCTTCTGTCAAATATAACGCATATAGGCTTGCTGAATGAAATTTACTATCAGCTAACAGATTACTTCATTTAATAGAAAATATCTGATGAATGTTATCAGCCTTTAAATAAACAATAGATTTGAACTATCTGTTGCTACATAGTGATAGCAAAATCAATAACTTTCATAATTTTCAAAAAGTCTAATCCTGATTTATCTTATTCGAAAGATGTCCATGTAAAGGACAATATAACGAGTGTAAGATTAAAAAGCGCAGTGTTCAAACGATTAAGATGATATGAGTAGCTTAAATTCATCTAAAAAATATCCATTTGTTGCAAACGTCATTTATTGCATTTTTCTTCGTATAGTTATGCAAAACTCACTTTTACTCGTTACTTTTAGCGCAGCTTTGGTGAGACTGCTTCCGGCTAGGTTCATTGCAGCACACACGTAATTACCTTCGTCAGCAGGTCTTACATCAGCAACGGTAAGATCACCATCAAAAGTCACCTTTATTCTTCCGTCTGAAGATATGTGACCCGGAAAGAATACCTCCTAAAATCAAAATTAACAGTGTTTTCCAGATCTCTGAATTTCAGAGTACACTTTATTCTTGAATATAAATCAACCTATTACGATGAAAGAATCAATTTAGAATAAAAGTTTATTAGTTAAAAGCGAGAATACTTCATACGCTTTCTCATAAAACATCAATTAATTCTACATAAATGCAAAAAGCATTAAACCTGTTGGCCTTCTCTTGACCAAAACAACGCTGGTTGTGGTTGGCCTTCTGCCTCACATCGGAATTTTGCAACAGAACCAGAGTCAACAAGTACATCACGAGGAGTTTTTGTAAAAGATGGCGCAGCATGTACACTTAGCAGAGCTGATGTTTCAATGCTCCCAGCAGGATTTTTCGCCTGACAGATATATTCTCCAGCGTCGTTCGGTTGAACTCTGAAAAAACGTAACGAAAAGGACTGTTCAGAAATTCAGTTAAACAAAGAATGACAGCTTCACACTATATGAAGTGTCGTGAAGTTTATTCATGCAATCACAAGGATATGATGAGAAGATAACAATAAAATGTGGCTAAACAACGTGTAATATTCCCTCTAATAGAAGTCTTACTCACTTATCAATGCGCAAGCCACGATTGTCCGATGCGATGTAGGCTCGACCAACGGGCATTTGCTGATTTCTTTTCTTCCATGATATTGAAGGCATCGGATCACCAGAAACACGGCAGTCGAATAACACTGATGATCCCACTTCGACTGTTAAGTTTTGTGGCTTTTGCTGGAATACAATACAATTTATTATGTGGGGAACAAAAGTTCCTTATTGCTTGTTTGGTGAAAAAGGATCTGATGTGAAAAACTGGATGCTTTTAAACTACTAATGGAAGTTCATGCTGCATATTCGGTGCTCAATGCATTTCTTTCTCGAAGCTACTAAAATGATAAAGTAAGCCAAGAGACATTCTTTAATTCTAAACTTTAACAGACGGACATAAGTATTTAACCAATTAGGATTTCTTGCATAATCGTGATTATCACTATAAACGTACCAAAAAATACGGCTTTTCATATACAGATAAGCGTGCTGGATTTGATACCCTTTCACCAACCATATTTGTTGCCACACACTGATAAAAACCAGCATCAGATCGTTGTACCTGAAGATGCAAAAATTATGCAAGAGTTTAACTTGTAAATCACTGAACTATTTCGTTTCCTGATTTCGTTTTCTTTTCCTCCTGCATATTCAAAAATTGTAGTTATCCATTTCATATATAAAACAACAAAAGGATTTCAAATCTATAGTCACCTTTTCGATAACGAGATTACCACTTGGATGTAGCACAATACCATCTTCATCTTGAGGACGCAAGTCCCGTTCATCTTTACGCCAGGAAACAACTGGTTCTGGAAAGCCGCGTGGTGGAGAACATTCTAAGACCGCCCTGTTGCCAATCACTGCCTGTAGATGGATATATACCACTCTCTTTATGCAATAAAATCATTTTATTCCTACCAATGACCAAGTAGGTACCAACGGTATCAAATAACTTAAATAGACAATTCCCAAATACATATTTAAGAAATAAATTTGCAAAACTTAACAACATAAAGTGTTCCAACTGATCTTTACAACTAAAATTTCAAAACACAGAATTTATTGATACATCCTAACGAAGATTTTCAAGTCTCGCTTTTCCAAACTACCTGTATTGGTCTCGGTCTTATCCTGAAATCATCTCGTAGCATGGCAATCTTTAATGATGCCTCTCTTGACCATACTTCACCGTATTTATTTTTTGCAACACAGTAATACGTCCCCGAATCTGCATCTTTACCTTTACCTGAAAAAGAATCAATCAAGAAACTTGGAATCAGTTGAATTGATTGTTGAAAAGGACATTCTTCAACCGCAGAAACTATTATACACAATCTCGGCAAACAATCCCAATTACATTGTTCTGATAGTATAATAGCAATATTGACTATCATGTGATGAAAAAGAACAGTTCAAAGTGATAAGCCTCATGTTACATTTCGAGGTCTAGACATTACCCACAAAGGCAAGGCATTCTGTAAAGCAACGAGCACAACAGAATTTTTTGGGTGGTTTATTGAAGTGGGTTTCCTGCTGTTTCTGCAACTACATACCAAATATGGGTAAATAATCATCACTACTCAATAAACTGTCGATTAAATTACCGAGAGTTTCTAAATTTCCAAAGCGGTTCATGTAAAATTACGGGAATATAGCTACATCATCATCAACAAACAACATATATTCTAAGAATACAGAATTTTGCAAATTTACCATTATTAACTCGAAGTAGAAATAAAGCACCGGTATGAAGTACCAAACGATGTGAATTTTTTTCCTCATTATTTGTAATCACCGGTTCTCCATCCTTGAACCATGTAATTTGTAGATCCGGACCTTTAGCTGCACAATTTAGTGTTGCCGGTTCACCTTTTGCAACAATTACATCGAGCGGATGTTCTGTTATTACCGGCATTCCATCTTCTACAAAAAACAAAGTAAGGAGTCAAAAAATAGAAAGCTGAGCAGAAACTTTTACATTAAAAAAGTTAAATCCATCCCCTTGGAAGTAATAATTCTAGGAATAATGATAAGTTGAAAATTAATAAATTCTAAATAAAGAAAAAAACACATAACGGTTAATGTTGCTAGGAAGAAGCACTTGATATTAAAGGCAAATCTAAAATAATTCTGGAAGCTATGTTTCAAAAAAAAAAAAAAAATGATGATAAAGATGAGAAAGAACACACAATCAAGGAGAGATAGGAACAATGGAATTACCTCGGACGATAAGCATTTTTCGTTTTATTTTCATTTTCAATAAAATTCACTGAAAATAAGCATACCGCTTTTTTTTTCCCCCCCCCTAATATGAAAGCGTCTTTCATGAGTGAAAATTTAAGCACATGTTTTTAACAAAATTTTAATTTCTTCCTGTATGTAATCTATTCCGAAAATGTTTCCAATGAATGTGAATTTAGGCAGGCAGGAAGTAAGAGATAAAATTGTTTTATTGCCTTTTTTCCAATGATTCTTTTTTTGTTCTGATAGACAAAAATGTAATGCATAATCGTTTTAAGACGTAAAGTTGAATGCAATCACATTATCGTCCAACTAAACCAGTCCTCACAGTGCAGCAAGGTCAGTGGAACCAACCAACTTGCAAATACCTCTCTTTTTCACTCACTCACTCTCTTTTTCTCCTTTTTTCCTCCTCTATTTCTTCTAAAGTTAGTGATAATTTAATCTACCAATCCATTTGCAAAGAGTTAACAATTTTCGTAAGCATAAGTTGCTAATTACAGCATATATCTATCCTAAGTTGGTACTTTGCTGCTGCACTGATAATCTAACTAGTAGAGAGATTTAAAATTAATGATTAAACAGGTGATATCCTGATTATTGTGATTCGAGAAATTGTTGCTTATCATATCTGGCTTAAAGCTAAATCATGTAGAAATCCACTATATCTAATGTTCAAAGAGATGATAATCCTGGAAGAACGATTAATTTACTTTTTCATACCGTATTCTTTTATCGAAACATAGCAGATAATATAATCTTTTTTAAACTATCTTAATCGTCAATATTGCATCATTCTAACATTATCATTTCTTTCAAAAAAAGAAAAAACAAATCAGCATTTTTACATTTGTTTTATCAATAAGTTTAGAATTACGTAATAAATGGGAATAAAAAAAAAAGCCATACTGAAATTCTTCTAAAAAAGATATGAATCGGTTCGATAGTTTCTCGAAAGGATTCCAATATTCTCCCGCTGCATAATTTTTTTCCTTCATTTTTTTTTTTTTTTTTGATACTTAAAGCATAAGGACCAATAAAAATTATTTGGTTAACTTCGTAACTTCTTTTCTCAAACATTTTTCTTCCTTAAATGATATTATCAAATGAAGTTTACTTCAAATGTACAAAAGAATAGTGAGGGGTATTCAAATTCTGTAAAAGTGTAAAATTAAATTATTTAAAGCAGCAATCTTAGGAATGAAAATTTCTTAATTGAAGTGAATGTGATAACACTTAGCCTTGTTAATATTAAGTATTACTTCCAAGAGTGATCACACATGCTAGGAGTTAATTTATTAAATTTAATAAAAATACCCAATGTACAATAACTATATGCATATCAAATCCTCCATATATTAGAAGCGTTTTAACATTATACGTCAACTTTAATTAAGTTTAACTTAATTAAACAAAATCTACACTGATACAATTTTCGTTTCGTATTATTTCGCTACACACTTCTAGCCTAATGATCAAAACACATTGAACCAATGAACCAGATTTTTTTTTTTTTTACCAAATCTAAAATTTGCAACCTCATCTTTACAGGTTAAATAGCGACATTGTCAAAAAGGGATTTTTGGGTTTTTAAAATCCCTCATTATATTTTGAAAACTGCATTAATGCCAATTATATTTTAACAAAGACATTTTCAACATTTGTTTTGCAAAATAAAACTGATGCACATATATATTAGAACAAGTTAGGAACGGATGTACGTACTAATGGGTATCTAATGCGGGTGCAACTTCCAAATCAAACGAAATATATGGAAAAATATGATTATGTGCTAAACATAACATCGAGCCGGTTTTTCAATCCACTCATTCGAATTTTATTCCATGCATTCTCATAATAATATCAGCAACAAGATGCATTTTTACCTTCGAGGTTTTACAATTTATCACCTCCTTATAGATATCAAAATTAATCAAAAAACTAGAAAGAAGCCTTCTTCCCACTTCTACTTCACATCAAATCTTAGTAATCTGAAAATATGAATGTCTTCTTCACTGCTCAAGAATGACATTTTATGGCAAACAATTGTCACCGACTTTATATTTGATAGTTTAATTCGAGATGATTTTCCATTTCTCACCAAACTAACTCACGCTCTCCCTACTAACATCTCTTAAGATACTGAGGAAGTTCTGAAATAATCCATCTAAAATACTGAAAGTATCATCATCCTCAACGTTTTTGTTATAAATAGAAGAAAAAACAATAGAAATTTATCATCTAATCGAGAGTAAATAACACGCAAATTGTCCTTTAAAAAAATATAAAATGCGGCAAGACAGATTCATAGAGGTCAGCTGTCATTGATGATACAGCAAGATAAGCAATGAATGTGACCGATGATGATGCACCGATAAGCCTAACAAAATAATAAAGCTTATTCATTTTCTTTTTTTTATCAGTGCATACAATACTTCCAATCATTTCAACCAGATGTGCATGTCACACATATGTCCAACATGGAGAGAAACAAAAGGTGAAAAGACAAAGAAATCGGCGTAAATGTGCTAAACGAATAAAAAAAAAGCTCCGAAAATTTCAAAAATTAGTATTTAACATTAATGTTTTAGAAAAGTTTTCCCTATTTCTATTTATGTTTACTTTTTGCTTCTACCATCTTAGATAGTGCTCATTTCGATTAACAACTGTAACTTCCTTATGCTAAACCATTTACTTCCTTCACATCAACTGTGCACTCTTCCACTTCTTGAAGAGATGCATCTCTCATCCAATTTACTTTGATCTATCCTTCAAAAATCATATTTGTCAATTTTGCGCAGTAAACAATCCAGATAAATATATTTTCGTTACACATAAATGTGTCTTGCAGGCCTATCAAAAATTGTGTAGTGCCAATAAAAAAAAAACTAAAAAATCAACAAATCGATTATTGATTATATGCATAGTTTTTTTATAACAATTTGTTGGTTATATATATATATATATATATATATATCCAATATAATTACTGAAAGATCTATTCATTGTATACTTGCAAAAGGCAAAACCTTCATCTATTCATTGCTTTTTATAAATTATAGATTTCTTTAAAAAGGATGATGAAGAAGATAGAAAGACAAGAAGTAAACGTTCAAATCTTTTAATAATACCCTTTTGTGTCATAAAATCTAATTACTAATTATCACTTAAAAATAACACAAATTATGAAAAACTAACCAATCATTTCATCGGTATTAGCAATTCCCATTGATAATAAAATAATAATCGAAGCAGCGAAATACTTCGAAGGGTTATAAACTGTTGTTGTTGTATGATAGAACATATTTCGTTTAGTAAACTATCCTTTAGGGATGACTGTTCAATGCATTGTTGATAATGATAACATAAACGAAAATTGAAGCAATAAGAGAGAGAAAAAAAGAAAGGCAATAGATTGTTGTGGATGTCCAGTTTAGTTGAACTCTTCTCCCGAATTACCACCAATACTGCTACAGCTCGAGCAACTCAATGGCTACTTCTCGACCTACAGCTGCAGCTAAACACCACTATTAATACCATATAGAATACTCCAATATAACCAATAACAAGTTACACTGTGTATTCACGAAATACACCAATTGCTTCCATGATTGCACGATTTACTGGTATTGACTCTTCTCCTTCTCCCTCTCTCTCTCTCTCTCTCCGGAACAGTAAACAACAGTTGAAGAAGTTATTCGTGGAAATAATAGTGAATCTTGACGTTCGGGTAATAGTAGCAATGGTAATAATAATAATAATACAGACTGATTGCAAATGTGTAATATGATATCGTATTCTCTCTTTAACAGTCAAATATTGTGAACTTGTCGCAAGCAGCGACACTAATATATTCTCTTCTTGCTGACGATAATTGTTGATGGATCCACTAATACTTTATGCAATGTCACCTGAAATTCATCAAAATACATTCAGTATTAGACGTATTAACTATTTCACAATGGAATGTGATGATAGATACGACACGTCAATGATATTTGCTTTCATTGGTACATATTATATATGAATGTATGTATACAAATAAGAGAATTATCGTATGAATAATTGATCGCAAAGAACAATGGGAAATTTTAGTATCAGTAAGACATAACAGTGCATAAAATGCTATTCTAACTAATAAAATAATTTATCAAAATTATTGTTCTTTTACAAATTCTGTTATTTTTTTTACTAATATTTCTTCTTTTTTTTGCCCCATTCCCAATAACCTCTTTAGCTATAGAATAATATATATGATTTTCCATAGCTTCGGAATTACAACTTGCGTACTAACATAAATCATAATTTCTATTACCTTTCTTTCTATAGTAGAGCGAACATTTTCTATATTGTAATCAATATCAATTAACATAAAATTCTTACTATTTGCAAGGGAACTTTCATATTAGACGAAAGATGACAGCATTACCCCTTCAATTTCAACAAGTTACCTTTAGAAGGAAGAAAGAGGTAGAATTCATAAATAGAGGCTGTGGATAGATGGATGAATGTTAAAGACTTCCACTCTTTAGATTTTCTTTTTTTAATCCAACAATAGAGTTAGTAGTCGAACAATGGAAGTGAGGATAAGGCCTACTGCCTTTTCAAGAAAACGGGAAAGGAAAAGGGCCGAGAACAGAGGAAGAAGGATCCGGTGAAGAAGGTGCCGTAAAACACTCCGGAGGAGGCAGCACCTGTGCAACACAGCAATACATATATGAATCAGCTATCGGTAATGTATTCTCGTTGCTGCTGTCATTGATGTTTAATCGACAAGGTCAGAAAACGCAATTCACCAAAACCAACCCAACAAAAATATTCAAACTCAAAATTCAAACTCGTACAACGACTACTGTCCCCACTTCCCATCCGTGTCCAAATTTAACAAAAGATTAAATTCCAATTTTATAAAGTATGTTTTCTTTTTAAAAAATCAAATTAATAGGGAATAGTAAAAAATTAAGCAATCATTGTACTGCTAATAGAAATGTTTTCAAGCTAATCAAATAAATTGTTTACGAAAATTATTTAATGTTTCACTATCACATGTACTAATAGATATAAGTTGCACGAAAAATGTTACGATGTAACACTTCTGAATTCCGTTATCTCTTATCATTTTTCATTCTTATCACAAAACAGGAGAGAAATGACACAAAGAGAGAGAGAGAGAGAAAAAAAGTAGGAAATCATGAACATATCGGCGAAATTTTTTACTTTAATAGCTACAATTGATGCGGTCTATTGGTGAAATCCACTATCCCAAAAATTTTTATTGCTAAGACTAAAAATGTCATCATACATTTATCTTTATAATCCAAAGTGCTATGTTTAGCAGGTATATGTTCATGGAATTTAATCAAAAAGCTAAATTTGTGAAACGTATAATAATAGAATTTAATTTCAGAAAGACAAAACAAAAAAAAAAAAAAAAAAAAAAAAAGCACAACTGATCACTGCTCTTCAACACAACCATCCAATGTGGATAGCATTTAATGATAGTATGCATAAATTTCTTAGCTTCTTACACTACAAAATTCCAATCAAACAATTCGTTTAGTAAAGGATAGAAAAATGAGGAAAATCAATAAATAAATAAATAAAACAATAAATAAATCAATAAATAAATAAAAGAATACGATGGGAAAAGTGCGACAAAGGGAGTTATTTGCGAAAGATGAAGACGAAGGGAAGGAGATGACGGTCACCTCAATGTCTTTTCAACCCTCTCTGGGAGAGAAAAAGAGGAAAAGCGATAGAGAAGTGAAGGGAAGAAGGAGTTTATCCCTTTTCAATGCTCTTCTTCATCTACCTTACAAAGCATGTCTTAAGAATGCCATCATTATTAAGCTTTAGCTATTACTTCCAAACTGCTAGCATACCGCTTGCATTTCATTCTTTATATCATTAGTAAGCCTTTTTGCAAGCAATGCATGTCTTACATGTCATTTAAACATCCTACACGAAATTCCGAAATACGTGCTTGAGCAATAGAGAAATAGATCGAAATATGAAGGAATAAATCAGACGGAATGGTATTTTAAACTCCATACGTGAGTTACGTTCTTACGTGAGCGAACACGTTACGCTGTAGTCTGGTAAATACGATTTTCATTTCATTATAAATAGTCTGGCGACTGGAATGTAGCGGTGATAGCAGAAAGATTGTATAGGCTCATAATTAATGACCCTATACAGCTTGACATTTCTACCAAATTTCTTTCTTTTTTTTCTTTTTTCTTTTTAACTCTGAACAATTTTGATGTTTTAAGATTGAATTTTAATTTTTGTTCTTATCTGATCAAAATTTTTTAATACATAAAGTTATTTTTAGTAATAAATAATATTTAAGAATCGTTGAATCGAATTAATTACAAAAGATACGCTATATTAGGAAGAAATGAAAGATGAACGATAATCAGAATCATTTATTGTTATCACACAACGAATAAATTAATGATGGTTATGTCACATTTTCAACTTGCTGATTGTGTAATTAGAAGTTGCTCGATGTAACTTATGTAGGAAGAATTAGCCAGATCGTCAGCTGACTTCTAAATTGATTTGTTATAACTGTCTCTGATCGACAATGTTGAAAGTTTGCAAAAGGGGAACTTACATAGCACCATATCGAGTAAATTTATTGAAACCAAAAAGCAATTGTGTTAAATGATAATGAAATTGACTAAAAGTACACAAACATTTCCAATGACATATTCTTGATTACTTTAGCACAGTTAATTAATACTAATATTAATGAGTTAAATTTATACTTTATGAATGTCTCATTTGATAATCTTCCAATCTTTAATATAACTTTCATTTAAGTGATAAAAAAATTACAAATGATAATATGAGAAAAACTATTGTTTTTTGTCTTCTCATATTTTTTATGAAATTTTTTATGTTTACAAAAATATTCCTTATTTCTTATCAAAGATTAATAAGTTGATGAAATATTACAGATAAAAGTATAATGTAATATCAACTCTGATCAAATTACAATCAAAACTTATTTCATTCATTTCATAGTATAAACATTTGAAAAAAAGAAAAAAGAAACCTCGTCAAATCATAAAAAAACTAGAAGAATGGATTATTAAAATAGTGTATTTTGATAATTGGCATTAATACAATGATAAATTACTGAAATATCAATAAATAATCAGCCATCTCGAGAATATTTTCAAAAATTGATTAAATTAATTAGGTAATTTATAAAAATGTTCATGATCTTAACTGTATGTATCATCATTAGCAAATAATCTTGTTAGAATTTGATTATATTATTTAAAAAATCATTCGAAAGGAATGGAAAATGAAATAGATAGAAATATAGTTAGGAAAAAAGAAGAAGAAAAAGAAGGCGAAATATTTCAGGTCGATGTGTTTAACAGAGAAATTCGTAATATTAGTTGATGAAGCCTGTCCTTCGGTCCCCCCCCCTCCCCCCCCCCCATCCCCCTCTTCTCACCTCTTCTACCTCTTTCAATTAATTCATTCATCCATTCAACCATCCCATCTATCCAACCATCCATCCATCCATCCATCTATCCATCTATCTATCTATCCAGTGAACAGCCAGCCAACTAACCCAACAAACCAACCAACCAACCAACCAATCAACCAATCAACCAACCAACCAACCAACCAACGAACTAACCGATCAACCACCAACCATTACTTATTCCCTCCTCTCTTCTCCTCTCTCCGATATCCGCAATTTTGCGAGAAAATGCTTTTGCTAGTCATTGCTATTCACCAATATTAAACTATAAAGCCATGATTCATATAAGATGATTGTATTTGTGATGAAGAGAGTATTTTTATGTTTCTAATCCAATTTCAGGTATATGTATTATTTAGGTGTTGTAAGTATCATTCAGAAATTCCTCTTCTTTTCTTTCTCTTTTTCCTTTTTTTTTTTTTTTTTTTAAAGGTTAAATAAGGTTAATTGTTAAAGAAATTAGAGTAAAATGATATTTGCATATTTATCCAACTCTTTTTGCATTTTTCTTCCAACTTTTTTTCTTTTTTTTTTTTTTTTAACCCTTTGAACTATGTGTTTGCATACATAAAATTTGGGAAATATTGTGAAAGGACATTTTCATCTATAAATCATTCACTAACTTTAATCATTAATAAATTAATTATTGTTAGTTTTTTTACTATCACTATTTTTTACCCCATTCTAATCGTTCAAAAATAATCAATCCAATTTATATTTTCTTTTCTTTTTTTTTTTTTGCAAACAGTAAATGTGACCAAAATGAATGGATGAAATTACACCGATCATTGCTAACATATTTTAAACATATATATTCAAAAGCATAGTAGAGAACATTTTACATTATCTAAAAAGATACCGCTATATCATCATGTCAGCTGTATTCAAATGAAGACAACTGTCTGCCTTACCAAATGTTTGTGATAAAATAGTAGCCAATGATCAGTATAAAATATGGTCGAAATATAACGATCAAAAAGAGATGAAATGAAATGAAATTAGGATCATAATCAAGATTGTCACATGGATTGGTGAATAGCTCCGATACAATATAAGACATAAAATAAACAAATATATGATTAATGATATTTAAAAGAGAGTAAAATAATGTAAATGATGATTGAGTCTATATATATATCATCACTGTTTATGAAAAGCTTTAAAGTTGAAAATATAATTTGCGAAATGGCAAAATGAAGTATGCTTAGTTAGAAGAATAATAATTGAAGAAGCCATTTGGTGTGAAATGAACATCCCAAATCGCTTTTCGTCACAATTATTGATGATGCCTAAATGAAGGGTTAACGGCGACAGATCAGACCGGAGATGTAAATTTTGCAATAACAACAATTAGCTCTACTCACGCTTCTATATATTATACTCCAATCTAGTAGTACTAACAGTAATTATTATGGCAATAGTAAATTGATCAACAATGAGATAAAGCAAGCTGTCTTTCAGCAATCATTTCATCTGTTAAATTTTCAAGGCTTGTAGAAATTGATCGTTGATAGGTATCATCACAAATTTACTCCAACTGATAGTATCATAACTTTTCAATTTATTGCATAATATTTTATACTTCTGATTTCTAAATTCACTTAAAAAAAAAAGAATTAAAATTAAAATTTAGTTTTGTTAAGTAGTTACTCGGCTTTAAATTATTACTTATTGAAAGAATTAAAAGCTGAAAAAAGTCATGATGTCAGAAATAAAGATAATTAACTGAGAAATGAAATTCATTCAATGGATGGTAATTATTGGACTTTATTCAATAGTTACTTCAACATATCAGCTAGGAATAGCAGTGCTAAATATTTTTATATTTAACAAAGTTTAACCGCTTGATTAAAATGATTAATAATTTCTTCTTAAATTTCACATGCAATCAGAATCTTGAAAATTATTAGTGAAAGGAATATGATGCAGAAAGACCACTAATAAAACTTCAAAAATTTATTACAATCTTAAAAATTTTATTTTGTAAAAGTTGTTTGTTTGTTTGTTTTCCTAAATTCTTTTACATATATGAGGGAAATATTAAAGATATGATTTCAAAAAAAAAAAAGAACAAAAATAAAACCAAAAAATGAAATTCGGAGAGGCACAATTTTTGATTTAAAATTTTCTTTTTTTTTGCAAATAATAGGCTGCTTTATTGTAAGAAAAAAAAGAGAAGCCAACTGATATCGACCTACTAATTTGATTTCGGCATTTTCAAAGATTGCACACGATCATTTACAATAAATAAAGGGACCTGTTAGTAAACGATTGCGACATAGAAATGATTGATTAAAATTGGTAAAAAATGAATAAAATAAATTTAAAGTAAAATTGAAAATATAGAAAAACTATATACGTAAGATATCATAAGGCAAAAAAAAACTGAAGTCAAGCATTTGATTTATCAACTAAATTTTCATTTTAAAAATATCGATTTTATTTCGAAACTTATTCCAACGAATCCAATCGATTTTTTAAGCGCTTTTTGTAAATACACACGCAAACGATCGTGGGATTTTGTATTTTGATGAACATAATTAAATCTGATAATTTGGGAAGTGAGAAATATCCCACTAAAAAATCAAACAGTGGATTGAAGTATTATTGAGGGAAAAAATTGTCACATCAACATATCACATAGAAAATAAATTTAAATCCCTGAAAATTATTCAAATTTACTGCGAAAAAGAATTTATTACAATTTAAATTACTACAAAGATGAAATAAGAAGTGATTTGCACAATGTAATACAGTTTGAGTAAAAATTTTCTCTTCCAAGTACACAAAATTTGAGTTATTTGTTTATCCTAATGTGATAATGAAATAGCAAAACATTAAAAGTTTCATTTTTCTCACATAAAATTCCTATAAACGGTAAGATGGAAAAGCAAACTTCTAATCCTCGAAATTGTTCGGAAAATAAAAGCGGGAGAAAATCAATACTTTCGCATAAAATCAAATAAGAATTGTTTGTTGCATCTGAGATAGAAATTTTTTATAGCAATTAATAAATGGAACATATAAAATTGATAGAAATAAAAAATAAAATACAAATTGATTAAAAATAAAAAATTAAAAGTTAACATGAACATCTTTCATGACATCATGTAACTTTCCGCAATATCAGCAGTTTTAATTCCTATGATTATAATTGGTAATATGATGTAGATTTATAGCAAAACAAAAAAAAAAAAAAAATCTGAATAATAAAAATTAATGATAATAACAGTAATAATAATTAATAATTATTAATCAATAATCATAACAACAATAATAATAAACAATAATAATAATAATAATAATAATAATAATCTAAGGATCAGAAGATTTCGCATTAAGCGAATTAAATAGACAATTCGATGAGAGCTACGATAAATTAAAGTAAATAAGGCAGTACTTAAAAAAAACCGCACATATTTCATTTCGTTTCTTTTCAATTAGGGGCAATGATATACTTACAAAACAAATTTGTCACCATTATACCGTCATCGCATGTTGTCACTATTCGAAATATTTCCACATAAATCATCCATTTTATCCCAAAATTATGAATCAACATAATTTAAATTTTACAAAAGTAAAAAAGAAGGAGAAAAAAGAAAATGAAAATGAATGTTTATTATATTGCTTAAAATGGTTAAGAAATGAAAATAAATTCCTTAGTTAAATTTCATCGATAAAATTAATCACAGAAATGATATTTTTAAATGAAAGTTATTCATTTTATTTATCGATAGCTTTTTCATTTTTCTTTTTTCTTTTAATTTATACAATGAATATGTATGTGTGTAAGGCAAACGAAAATAAATAAAATGCCGGAAAAGGAAAGGGAGAAAAACGGAAGAGAAACTGCATGAGATGTTAATGGTGTTCCAAAATCTCATAAGGCATATTTCAATTGTGAAAGATAAGAAATAGGAATGAATCTTTCGATATTGAGATTGAAACTAACTAACACTAAGACTAAGACTAAATGAACGACGATAGGATGAGTAAACGAAGAAAGGGAGGGAGAGAGAGAGAGAGAGAGAGAGAGGGAAAGAGAGGAGGATGAAAAGGATGGAATACGAATTGATCCGTTACAATTACTTATTACATTATCTTTTTTTTTTTTTTTTTTTTTTTTTTTTTTTGGAAATGGGAAGGAAAAAATTTTTTTGCTTCATTAAATTATTTTGAAATTACATTAATTTCTGATTGAATATAATTGAAAAAAAAAAGATTAAATTGATCGAATTATTTTTAGATAAGTGTGATAATTTTTTAATCATTCATATTTGCGAATAATTTAATTATCAACGAGAAAAGATCAATGTTTATATTTTATTATCAAACTAAAAAGTTTAAATCTTCAAAATGTATGATAATATATGTTTTTTTTTTTTTTTTTTTCCCTCTCTCTTTTTACTGGAAAGACAAATATGGTAATGGCAAAAAAAAAAAAGTAATCGAAAGTTTTATTGCCAAAATTTATCGATCGATGTAAAATGAAGAAAAATATTTGTTGGAAAAAATGAAAATGAAAGAAATTAGAGAAAGCTTAGGTAACTTTATCAGTTCCATTAGCAACAAAAAAAAAAAAAATCCTACTTCCTGAATACATCAAATTCGGAAATTTTGTCATCATCCATTAACAACAATGTTGAAGATAGATGTATATGATGTATATTATACAATATGCTGCTACCCAACAACTTATCGACAACAGCACCATTAAAACCTCTATCTATGCACCCCATTGTAACCTCATACATACACACATACATCGACATAAATATAACGTATCGTGGATACATCAACTAAGAAATGACCACAGGAGTGATTGTGAATGGATAGAGAGAGAAGAGGATAATGAAATGGACATTTGTGACAAAAAGTAATGGAATATGTAAATTTATGAGATTTCATTTAGTATAAAAAAAAAAGTTCGTAAAAATGGTTCAAAAAACTTTGCGGAATGTTGCTATTTGTTGCAAAAAAAAAAAAAAAAAAAGAAAAAAAAAAAGAAAAAAAGCAAAAAAAGTCATCCGTGCACAGATGTTTCCGGAAGATTTTCCGGAAAGAAGAATTAAGTTTTTTTTTTTTTTTTTTTTTTTTTAAAGAATACTGAACAAATTTCATGACCTTATTTGGCCGCCAAATTTCATGATAGACAATACCTATTTATCAATATATGATTCTTTTCATTATTACCTCATATCTTTGATTTTTTTTTTTTCCTTTTTTCAAGTGGATAATAGAAGAGAGAGAGAGAGAGAGAGAGAGAGAGAGAGAAAGATAATTAATGACATTGCCATTGATAATTCATAAACATCAAGCAGCATTTTAGGATAGGATCAGCAATCATCAGTTTAATGGCATTAAAACGGGATGATTTAAACCCTCTCATTTCTTCCTGTCTCCTTAACCAATTCCTCTTTCTTTCCATTTCACCTTCATTATCCAATCATTGTTTCCATTTCCATTTCCATTTCCATTTCTGGTTGCTCACTTCAATTCTCTTTTTGGCATGTATCAATGGAAAAATAAATTATAATTGTGATGATAATTTTGTTAAAATCATTCCCTACACTGATAAGGAAAATTGTAATGATGGAAAAAGAATGGAACAAGTTCGTTTTATCAATAAAAAAGACAAAATAATGATGATAAAGAAAAGAAAAAAAAGATAAAGATTGTTTTTTTTCTCATATGAAATGATGATTAAAAATTATTTCAGATATGAGGTGAAAGATTATTTCAGATATGAGTTAATTAATTAATTAATTAACTTGCAAACATTTTGTAAGCAAAAAATGTAATTATTCGATAAAGTGATAAAAAATAAAACTAAATTTTCATTTGTATCGGGTGATAGCAAGAAGTTTATTTAATATTTTTCCGACAAAAAAAAAAAAAAATGATACAAAAGAGCTGGAGAGGAAGTTGTTCTGGTGAAAACCACAATAATAAATTACTCTTGTCTGTATTATTGATGGATTAGGCTTTTGCCTGTTCAGGATTATATTTCATAGTAATAGCAAGAAATGTTACTGTCAACTATCTTCTTAATCAGTTTCTTCATCTCTCTTTTTTCCGCTTTTTAGGTTAATCTAGGTCAAATAAATCTTAATCAATCTTGGATTACAAAAATTGTTAGGAAAGTACAAAGAGAATAAGCGAACATTTGTCTTTATAATATTCCCGTATACAATCAATCAATAGTTCACCAGAAATTCATTTGTTTGCTCGTAATTAATTATGCAACAATTAATGATAGAGGGCAAAAGGCAGAGGCAGGAAGGGAGAGGAAAGAGAAGAATCAGTTATTTAACCTGTGTTCTACCAGTTTTGAACCATTGTTATCAATTTGACACTCATTTTCAATCCATTAAAAAAAATAATCTATCCCTTGGGATTCCCTATCATAACCTTCATTTTCTCATTAATGATTTCCTTTTGTTATCATGCTTTCTGTTATTCAGATCTGATAGATAAGTTATGCATCGATGCTTAAATGAAAAATGCAGAATATATTAATCACACTTTTTAAAATACATTTACTCCTTTCTTCTTACTCTCCAACCATTAATTTACAAGTAAAATTGTTATTTATTGAAAATATGAATGTTGAAGTGTTACCTAAAGATGTCGAGTAGAAGTGAAGAAAGCGCATTGTTTGTCATTTTTTATCATTGATTCGAGTAAAAATGAAACATTAATAATAGAATGATATGATGTATTTCTTGTTAAAGCAGAAAGCTTTGAATATGGAACAAATTGGAATAAATTATTAATGCAATATATTTATCATTTGCATAATCCATGCGTATTGTATCTGTTATAATTGACCCAATTATTCGATGAATGGAAATATTTCAATATTTCATAAAATGATGGAATAGAAATTCAGAGACAATGATGGAATAAGAAGAAAGCTAATCATATTGGTTTGCTTGTCGTCAGAATGTCTGCTGGTTACATAATTTATATGCAAATCAAAGCTGTCCATTGTATAGTCCAAGATTCATTAGTTTATGATATATAATCGACTCTTTGGTTGCTATAGATATCAGTTAAACAATTTGGATATTTGCATTAATGCATATAATAAAAGTTGTCGACAGCTTTCTTTTTAACATAAATAAAATTACCGAACTAAGTGATAATACAACAACTGGAAGGAAATCCTTTCAAGAGGAAGACAATATAATAGGGAATTAATATTTGCTAGTTAAGTGATAAGACCTGTCGTATGACCGAATGATAAGAATGTTGCTGATATCATCTTCGTTTCTGTTAGAAAATTAGATGTTTATCATGCACATTTAACTTCTTCTCAAATTCCGATTCTGCTAATAAATAAATGAATAAATGTCGTAACTTGCAACAAAAAGAAAACACCTACTAATAAACTTTCCGATCAAGCAGGATTGCATTAGACAATGAAGGAAACGAAAACTATGAATTACAAATAATCTTTTAAAAGTCTGATACCTACAAAAAGTGCCAAGTGAAGGTATAAGTATAATAATTGGCAAATATACAGAGCCAACTATGTTATCCGTCATATACTTCGCTATTTGATCCTCAAAGAGAAGTTGGTATCAATTAATTCATTCAGTGATTTTCGATAGTTTAGATGATAGCAAGACATTTAACAATTGAATATTTATTTCAAGTGATTATACCAGAAACAGCTGTTGGACCACATTATAGTAAACTGATAAACATAAGTCGAAGTAAATCCGAAACTACCAACACTATTACAGCCAAACATATCACTTTCCATAAATATAACATCTTTTGGATCTTCAAAGTTGGCACACAACAACAGCATCACAAATACCGCCATCAACAACAGCAACAACAACAATAACAATAATTAATAATAATAATAATAATAATAATAATAATAATAATAATAATAATAATAATAATAATAATAATAATAATAATAATAATAATAATAATAATAATAATAATAATAATAATAATAAT
>JABVXV010000321.1:0-70323 GCA_013365325.1 Dipetalonema caudispina | reverse complement strand
CAATCTTTGAGTTTTTAAACTTATTTTTGAAATTTCTGAAAATTTCCACTTCTTGCTTTAATTTTTTAAAATTTCTAAATTTCCTCCCAGTTATCCAATTCTTATTTTTGGAATTTTCGCACAACTTTTTTCAAATTTTTAAAAGTTTTCAGTTTTTGGATCTCATTTTGAATATTTTGCATTCATAAGCTTTATGTTAAAAGTTGCGATCTCTTCAGATTTTTCATATTATTCTTCCAGTATTTTTTGATTTTTTCGATCAATGTTTGAATTTTTTGAAATTTTAAATTCCTTCTCCTCATTTTTGAATCATCAATCTTCCGCTAACTTCCTTCTCATGGTGTTGTTCTCGTCTGTCGAAGATCTCCTAAGAATCAAACGTAAACTTTCTCAGATTTCATTTCATGTTGTATTTATTTAAACATATTTCATGCATTGAGAAATGTTGGACAAAATTTGGAGGCAATTTGAAAATTTATAGTTTTGTGAGAGCTATGTTATGATAATGATGTAGACAATGTTGCAGTTAGATAGATAAATGTGAATGAATGAATAAATGAATTCGTGCACACCTGTCAACTTTATATGTAAAGTAGTGAAAAATTGAAAAATTAATTCTGTGGTAGGAATAATTTGGTCGAAGAAAGGAAAAAGGAACTATGGTTAGTGTAATTTGAATTTTTATTCTGTTCACACAAAAAGAAAAACATATTCTTCTTTGATTACTAATTAAAAAGCTATGTTTAGGATTTAAGGCAAATATCATAGGATATAATTCAAATATGATTGTAACCGCTCACTTTTTGCATACTGACCGAAATTTTCACCGAAATGAATTACATATTACTTAAGTTTTCCGGGTTAAATTCTTTTCTTTTCATAATGACAATTACTCGTTGAGTTGACTCTAACTTTTGAAATTTTAATTTTCACATTTATGAATGATAAATTCCTGCATCTTCCTGTCTTCATTTTTTTAACATTTATCCATTCTTCACGATCAACCGTTGATAATATCACATTATTAAATATGACAGCATCATACACATTCATTTTTTTATTTCGTATATATCATTTATTGCAGCTTATTGTTTCACTTTACCACATCCAATTTTTACGAATGATTATTGCAATCATAGAAGTTTATGATTCTGAATGTATTTGTTTTGTTTCATTTTTCAATCAAAGAAAATCTCTTTACACCTATTCTTTCTTATATATTTCGTTCAAAATATATTCTTTTTTGGTTTTCGTTTTGAAATTGAACTGTTTCATATTTAAATTGTTTCCAATTCAATTACACAACGCCCTTTAACCCACTCATTTACCAAATGATTAGATGCTTTTGGTTGCCTTACCTATTTCTTAGGTGTTTTCAACTATTTTTCCTTTCCGCATGTGTTTGTTTTCAACTTCATTTGAACATTTCTCCATAATCTTCTAATGGAAGTCATTTATTGGTTATTACTTCCAAATAGATTGTTATAATTTCTTCCAATCTATAAAAGTTCAATTTTTTTTAAAAAATATTGCAGCGTAATCATTGCACAATGTGAAGCATTAAACTATTTTATTGGGAAAATTCCAAAACAAAAAATCTTTTACTTCTTTTTGGAATGATTGGTTTATTTGGTTTTAAATAATTTGTTAAATTATTGCAGCAAAAGGATACACATATGGACAACTTTACTGATTTAGTAGAATTCATTCAGATTTTGTAGCCAATTGCCTGTTGCTGCAAATTGTTTCTTCCAGGCTAGTTTTTCATCATTTTGTTAAATCAATTGATTTCGTATATTTCAGCAACAAAAGCGAAATAGTTTATTTCTTTTGGAATTATTTAAACAATTGAAATTTCTATTTTCTTTTTGACATACAGTTTTTTATGACATGTAACATTATTTACTGAATTAATTTAGTTCAGCTTTTAACTCTTCCCATTTTATGTACTTTACCCATTTTTGTTCCTTTATTCTTTAGAAATGAAAAATAAAGTGTGGAATCGCTTTCAATTAATATATTCTACCATTTCAAGTTAAACGGATTTGGTTTTTGTATTTGATCTAATTATTATTTCTGATGCAGAACGGCAACATATCATGGAGCATGCAAAAAGTGCACGAAACAATTTAGGAGATCCTAAAAGATTTAAAAATTAAGAGAAATTAAAATGTTTTGAAGCTTTAGAATGCATGAAATGTTATCATTAAAAAAGCAAGAACAAAGAAATTTTAGATAAAATTCAGACAATGAAGTAAATAAAACAAAGTGAAACATTAATTGTTTGGTTACAAGTGCAAACTAGCTAATCATTTAATTGTCGATAGGTTGTTTAGCCTTTTTTTCCTACGTTAATCATAATTTAATTTGAATGAAATTAGCATGGTAATGTATCGCTTTCCTTTCCCACAATGAATGGCATACATTATTTTGATGATGAATATATTTGCTAGATATGGCACCTCTTAAATATTTCTCGTAGTTACCGCGATTACTATTCTCAATGCGGTATTTACGAGGTATTCTTGATAGCTGCTGGAATCCCTTGTTTTTTTCAAATTCAAAAAACTTTGTACATTCAGTTTAATCCTACAACTGCCATATTTCCTATATTAACTTACGTATCTGATTTGCCACTCACTCAAAAATCTGATTCAGCGGTCAATTGGTTGCATATACCGGTAAAGGTAATTTTTCGTGTAATTTAGTCACAGACTCGAGACTGCAATAATTTTCATAACTCAATAAAAACAAACAAAATTTTGAAATTTTAAAAATAGAATAAGGCAATAATTCATTTCAAATTGAATTAAAATTGACTTCATATGGCAAAACTCTCATTAATTGTGCATGCTTTGGAGCTCTCGGAAAAAACTACCGTAAGTTGGTCATATTTTGGAACTTCAAACATTAGATGTCTTGAAAATTTTTTTCATGATACACGAGAAACAAGTTTTTGTTCTTTATTTTGTTTTTCGGTTTCTAAATACAAGGTACTACTGTATGAATGTTCTTGAAAATGTTATAATGTATAATTTCAAATTGTTTTAGTAATGTTTCGTTTTAAAATTTTCATTTGCTAATTGTAGATTTAAATTGTTCCAGTGCATATGTTAATTTAATTCCAATTTCAATTTATTCAGTCTTAATTATTTTCCCACATCATTTTTATCATATTTCGTTTATAAATAATATATATATATATATATGGTAAAAATACAAGTACCACCGTATTATTCCATTACTCCTATTATCACTGAAGTACATATGTATATATTTTAGTGATATATCGATTACAGCTATTATTACATAAGTATGTATGTACTTTAGTAATGATAGCGGTAATAGACTAACAAATAATAGAATAATAATTCGTTTTTTAATTTCCTTTTCGTTTTTTCCTTTACTTAAGTTATAACCGTTATTAAATTTATAATTTAAAATAGGCCGAAGCAGCACTTATTCGCAATTATTTAATCAAGGAGCAGTAACAAGAAATTCTCTTTTTTTTTCTTTCCTGCAATAAATAAATGGTACTGGCGAAGTTTTAAAATCGATTTATTTGAAATAATACATTTGCACTTTAGGGAAATCGATAAGTCGATTTTTAAACATTGTATTTTCTACTATCGTGTCATTTATTTGTAGTTCTGTCTATCACTTATTTGTTTATTTGCATGTTTGTTTACATTTTTGTTTTCGCAAGAACAAGGAAATAATTTTCTTGGGTAAATATCTAATAGTTTCTTAGGACGCAAAGAAGTTCTTATCTCTTTATTTCCATTAATGTATTTATTTAAATAAAAATTTAAAAATTTGTGTCGCGAAACATCAAAATTTTTCTTAAAAAAATGCATAAACTTATGTTTAGTTTTCGGTTTCAAATACATACATATCTTTCTCATCAATTATAATAAATACAATAATCAGAAGCTAGAAACAAAAGTTGTTAAACGAATTATAGTAATTATGACAATATTAACTGGAAATAGCTTAGAAAATATTGGAATAAGCCAAGGTGAATAAGCCAAAGCTAGGTTATAAGCCATTCTTTACTGAGCTTTAATAGCAATATCAAAGATGAATAGTAGAAAAGACAATGGAAGGAAATGAATTGCTTAATATATTTTTCGCTTAATACTGATCATGATGGAAATGGATAATTATACATATTTTTCCTTTAAAATTGATTATGTTGGTTATCAAAATTATGAACTTGAATTTTTTTTTTTGGTGCATTTTTTGTAAAATTAGCTTGAAAAATAAATGAACATGCAATTTGCAAGAAAAAAACAATTTCACACTTTGCTTTCGTGCAAAAAAAAAGCATAATAAAACTATGTAGTACAATTTGATAGTATAAACAAATATAAATTATGAAATAACCACAGAATTTGATTAATTTGTTTATGTAATTCATATTGATTTAATTTTTTTCATTCAATTTTTTATGTGCATACGTATATTTCTTTACATTTTTAATACTGTTATTTAAGATATGACTAATTTTTTTATTATTTACAATTTTTTGTTTTGCATTAAATAAATTATCGTATTTTTTACTTCCAAAACACTAAATTAAAATTTCCCTTCCATTTTTTTTTTCTTACAACATATCCAACAAGTGTGTCAAATTTATATTTAATGAAATTTACTCATACTTTTGCGAATAAATTTGTCATATTTATTGGTTGATGATACCGTTCATGAAAGTGATGTACTGCAATTTTGATTTGTAAACTGATAATGATGGCTAAAATTGGAGAATTAGAAATAAAACTCAAATGTTACATTTTGAACTTTAATGATTAGATTGCAAACTTCAAAGGCTAAGAGATGCTTCATTTCAAAAGGCATATTTATGTTAAAAAAAAAAGAAACGAATTGGGTCAATGCATTATGAAGTTCTTTCAAAATTACAAATTTTAAAACAAAGACCATTCGGCCAATTTGTAGAATATCTGTTAATTTCATATTGTTTATCTTATGCAAAACGAAAGAAAATAATTTTTTCGTTCTTTGCATTTTATATGGTAAGCATGGGAAGAAAGTGGAGTTGCTAAAATTATTTAAAAACTTTTTTTTGGCATGAAAAAGCAAATAAATATTAAGTAACATAGTGTAGCAAAGTTACAAAATATGAAGGTATAAAAAAGAAGACTGAAAGAATTTTAAAAATTTAAGCACCATTAGATCTGTTATTTGATTATTTGTTTCGAATCAATTCATAAATTCTTGAAATTGTTTATTTTCGACAGCAAAAGCTTCCACCGAAACATATGGTAAAACCAACGGAGCATGTTGATGTGGCTGTTGGATAAGAGTATGGAGTTTGATCAACGGGAACCTGATAATGCGTAGGAGTTGGGTAATGATATGTTGAAGAAGGTTGTAGTGGGTATTGATAGCTAGAAGATGGTGGTAAGTAGTATTGACTGGAAGGAGCAGGCTTATACTGTGATGATGGTTGTGGCTGAAATTAAAGATGTATCAAATTTTATTATATAGTTGAAAAAATAAAAAAATAAAAACAATAAAAAAGAAAGAAATAAAAAAACTAATCGACAATGTAATATCTTTTATCGTTATTATTATTATTATTATTATTATTATTATTATTATTATTATTATTATTATTATTATTATTATTATTATTATTATTGTTTTTATTACTATTATTATTATTACTAGCTTAATTATTTCAATAATGAGTGATTCCATATGAGGAACTAATTATGCTTTTATTTGATGAAATTATTCGAAATTAAATTAATTATATTATGAAATATTTAAAGTTTACTTCACTGTATGCGCCACCGTAATAACTACAACTGGCGCAAATGAATAAAACACAGCAATAAGGTGATTGAGTGGGAATAATTGGCGGTGATGTGATCGGAGGTAACGTGTATGTAACGGGAGCTAACGTTGTCGTTGGTATCGGATAGGTGACAGGAGGATATACTGGTTGAATGGGTGATGTGCATTTGCAAGTCTGCGGGCAAGAACACGAAATTTGCAATGTCAACTGAATTGGTGCACAACTGCAAGATGATGGTTCGCATGAACAATGACGCTTGACAAGTTTGTGCGACATTTCGCTATTTACCAACTGCTGCAATTTTTTTCATTTAAGATATAACAAAATTAGAAAATCTGGATGATTTATTTTTTTTTTCTATTCTGTTTCCAAATAATAATTTACGGTTTAAGTAGAAAACAGACAAATATGGGAAAAGATAGATTTGACAGACTTTTTATTAATACAATTTTATTTATTGCAGTAACGATTCATTTATTATTTCC
This sequence comes from Dipetalonema caudispina, assembly GCA_013365325.1. Taxonomy (NCBI): domain Eukaryota; kingdom Metazoa; phylum Nematoda; class Chromadorea; order Rhabditida; family Onchocercidae; genus Dipetalonema; species Dipetalonema caudispina. The sequence goes on along the minus strand of JABVXV010000321.1, from coordinate 64,017 downwards.
AATTTACTACTTATCATTATTAAGAAATATTACTACAAGAGTAACATTTGATACGATAGTTGGTAAATTTGAGGAGACGAAAAAGTAGCATCAAAAATGATGGAAATCGTTAGTGAACAGTTCAATTCTTGTTTACACTTTACAATTTATCATTATCAAGAATTTTCATTGCAAACGATAGCATTTAATATTGTAGGTCTTAAATTTTGAAAAGACAAAAAATGATATCGAAAACCGATGGAGAATTCAACGAAATCGTTAACACGAAATAATTTGTGATTTTGCAGCAGAGAGTGTTGTTTGAGATAATTATAACAATTTTAAATTATTTGTTAAATTATATCGATACAAGTAGCCAATATGGCTACGGGAAATCTAAGTTAGAAATTAATTTGAAAATTAAATTTAAGATCAACCAAATTAAAAATACATTGCAACCTCTTCCAGTCTACCAAAAACTATTCAAAATTCCAACCTATATGGTACTATCCAAGGATTTGATATTTAACTATACTATACGATATCCGTATTAATGATGCATCAATCAAAATAAATGGAAATGGTGGGAAGAAAATTAAATTTCCAAAGAAAACTTATTATATTTATGATCTATGTAATCAGTTATTCTTGAATTATATCAATTTAATTTCGATATTTAATGAAATTCTTTTATTTAAAGTTTTATTTCAAAATAAAAAAGGCAAAAAAACCACTAAAACTTACAATTTTACTAACCAAAGATATGGCGAAAGTTAGTAAAACGATTGCAAATTGCATAATTTTCTTATAAATCCTGCAAATATAAAAAAAAAAAAAGAAACATATACGATAAAAAGACAAAAAAAAAAAAGAAAAAACGATAAATTTTAATTAAACCAATCTTGAAATTATTAACTGATATAACATCTTAATTCGTTTAAATATGTATAAGTAGTAAATGATTTACTTCATGTCTATTTATACTAAATTTTAATTGTGTAAATTCAATGAATAGTATGATGGCAAAAAGTACACACCCATACATCACACATATACAAATATATAAGTATACAAATCAAAAAAAAAAAAAAAAAAAAAGAAAGAAAAAAGAAAAGATAAAAATGATTGGAAATGAAAAGGAAATATTGTTGATCGGTAAGCGTAAGCAGGCAAACTTAATGGTAAATGCTAATATTATCGTTGACAAAATGAAAAATGACAAAACTGGAACTTCAAGTTTTACTAAGAACTTCAGTTTTTTAGTAGTACTTTTAACTTGCTGCTACAACGAGCGCAAACTGCTACTACTTCAGTGCTTACAACCGATAACTGCAAATAATATTTTGATGATTAATAAGATCAAAAAAAAAAAAAAACAAAGAAAAAATGACTTTGTCAATTTTCTTCATTTTTTTTTTTTAAATTAAAAAATGTAACGTACAGTAAATGTATACTTACTTACTAATGTATCGATATGCAGGATAATGTATGGGAAAGTAAGCACTTTTTTCTTACCATTCACAATCATTACTGATTCATCTTTTACAACGAAAAATTAATTTAAATTGATAGATTCAAAAAAAAAAAAAAAGGAAAAAGAAAAGCTTTTTTTGGTTTACATAAATTTTTTTTAAACCGAATAATTTCTTAACTAATATATATAATGATAAAACTACTGCATGAAATATTACTTCAATAACAGTTAATTATTATTTGTTAAAAAAATATTGCAAATATTTCATGTATTTTTATCAGTATATTAATTGTTACTTTCTATAAATTAAAGTATTAATTATTATTTACTAAACATTACAAAGATTCTGTATATTTCCATTAATAATGTCTTAATTATTATTTATTGTAGAAATATTGCAAACATCCCACATATTTTCATCACCATATTTATTCATCATAAATAGAAAGGATAGCAACAGCAAAAAAAAAAAAAAAAAAAAAAAAAAAATGGGCCAAACTAGTAATTTTAATTTGATTAATTTTTAAGGAAAAATATTCCAAATTTCCTTCACTTCTTTCTCTGCTTTTTTGCTTTTCGCATTTTTCCATTTCCATATTTACCTCTTTACTTTTATCCGGGTATTTTTTTCTCTTCCTATTTGGATAATATTATAGCATAATAACTTTTTTGGTATTCAATATCCTAAATATTTTTATTTGTAAACTTAGCTACCTTTCAGGTAAATGAGAAACTACTTAATGATTTCCTTCAAATGCAAACACTTAACAAATCCACTATTATCTTTCGAAAAAAAAAAAAAAAAAAAGAAAGGAAAGGAACGAATCATAAGCGCAAAAGAAAAAAAAGGAAAAAGAAAAACGGAAAACTACAGTCTAATAGTAACCGGTTAGTTTCTATTTGACAACATATTCAATTCTATGAATGTGTAAAAGAATTTCCACACTAAGAATTTATTTCAATTTGCAAACAGCGCATATATATTGATGAAAAAGAATGAACAATGAAATTTGTCACTTAAATATAAATAAAAGAAAAAAAAAAAATGGACCCTAAAAATAGGTTTGTATAAAAGTAACTAAGCAATAACTGTCATTCATCCGGTAAATTTACATTTTTATTTTTCATAATTTATTTCAGAAAGTGAAAGAAAGACAAAAGAAAGGGAAAATGCATATTTCAATCGCAGTGTTTGTTGCTATTTTAGTAAATTTACATATTTCGACTATTGAAACGACAAGTTAGTAAAAGAAAGAAAGATTTTGTGTTTTTGCTCATTTAATTAAGTGAAAGTTTTTTGCTTTATTTTGCATTTGCTAAATTTGAAGTGTAGTAAATAACTTTGCTTTTTTGAAATTTTTGCATGATTATGATGATATATCTTATCATTTCAAAAAATTTTTTGGTCAAATTGCCTTATATAAGAAAAAAAATGTAAAATTATATATTTGAATACAATAAATTATAAGAAAAAAGGCTAATCATTTTCTCATAATTTATTACATTACATTCAAATATACGGTTTTGTAATTTTTTTAGCATGGGGCATTATTATGTAGACTTAAATACTTAAATTACATGATATATTTGTATCATTCAGAAGTCTTTAAAGAAAGATGGTTTGGAAGAAGTATTGCATAAACTTATTAAACGTCAATGCTCTTGCGTATCATCGTCTTGCAGCTGTGCAACATTGTCGATCACATTTTAAATATCTTTCTCTTGTCCGGAAATTTGCAATTGTGAGCAATCATCTCCACAAGTCAAATCCCAGTGTATTCTAGACCACCATCTTCGGTAACAGTATCATCGATGACCTTACCTCCGGTACCCGTTACCAAAGCAACATCCGACATTCCCGCTTACTGTTGCGTATTGTTTATTTGTAGCGTATGCAACGGAGTAAGTTTCATCCCTTTCCCTTTTTTTTTCCCATCAATGCAACATAAATTTCAACGAAATTTTTGAAAATTTTACGCCAATTTTTCAATATTTTCCTAATGATAAAAGTGTAAATTACGTTTTCTGAATTAAGGAAATAGAAGTGGTATAGGGATAAAAGTGCAAAATACGAATTTAATTTCAATTAAAGTTAAATTTTTAAATTACAGTAATTCTACAATTTTTCATCATTCACGCAAAGAATGCTCCGGTTAACTTTGGCAATTATTGCTTTTGCTTTTATTATATATCATGACAAGGCAATTCGCTTTTTTTTTGACACAAAAATGACGATTGTGATTCATCAATTTTCGACACTCTTTGAATTGTGTAAAATGATAACTTTTTCAATGTGATTCATCCAACTTACTTAAACATTTGAAATTATCTAAATCTTAAGTAAATCATTTTTGTTTTGCATAGTTATTATCAATTCATGATTGCCAGTATTTTATATAATAGTTGATAAAGCTAATAGCTAACATCAAATGTCATTTGATGATGCTATAATTCAAAGACAGCCTCATTTTTTATCAGCTTAAAATCGTTGAATTACAAGCTATCAATTTGTTCATCGTGAATGCAATTTAGCAATTGATGAATGTTCAAAATGTTTGCAATAATTATGATTAGCATGCAAATATTACTTGTAATTTTGTACAGCAATTGTAATTATGATGATTATGCATCATGACAATCGTTATTTTACATCGTTTTCTTTCCCCTGTTTGATATTGTTTATCATATGGTAACATTGATTATATAGAGTAATTCAAAAATTTGCATAATTCTTTTTTTTTTTTTTTTTCGACTACAATCACCTTAATGAATTGTATTAAATTGAGTGATGGCCAATTATAAAAATATTTTAAAATTTGTAGTGCTTAGATATAATATGTAAAATTTGGATAATATAATCGATCGTTATATCTTTTAATTGAGAAAAAAAAAAACTGTGTTTGTTTGTATAATTGTCGAATCATCTTCGAATTATTCATTTAGAAACATTAAAAGATTTATAATATTTATTCAATAATAGGTGATCATCTTTCCCGATTTCAATATCAATCAATTATCCGGATCACTTTGCACATATCTTCTAATAATGCTGCATTAATTTCCAAGTTACAATTATTTTTTTTTGAGTTACCGGAATCTTCTAAATAGTGATATTCCATGTCAGTTTATTTCAACAGAAGAAAAACAATATATGTTCGAAATTCATTTATTATTCAACTTAGTTTGATCACTTAAATACATTGAATCTGATCTGATATTATTGTACAATTATATCCATTTAATAGAAATACTTGATTTCTTTTTTTTTTTTTCATCCCGTAACTTTGTCATAATCAGCTACGAATTGCTTATATTTCGCCATCACATCGTCATTATCAGCAAAAACTTTATATTTATCAATAAAATAAAATAACATTACTCGATGCACGTAAAGATATTGCTGAAAAAAGTGATAAAAGCCATAATTATTATTTGATAATAAAGTGATTAATCAATGTTGAAATGATAAACTTATTATTATTTAATACAAAGGTATGGAATTTAAAACCATTTATATTACATATCTCATGCAAAATTTGCTTTGAAAATAAAATAAAAAAAAAAGAAAAAGGAACTGAAAAGTTTTTTTTTAAATTATCAACAATCAATTTTCAACCATTAATTCACTTCCATAGAAATTTTAAAACAAAATTATTTTTTTCAATAATTTTAATTACACTTTTAGCAATTGGTACCATATCATTTTGTATGGTAAATGGTCGTTGATTTCGTAGCTCCTTGAGAATTTTATCCATTGATTCGCATGGTATACCTTGCTGAAGTTTTTCCAGAATATATTCAATTGCTACAATTGCACCGGTCCTACCAATACCAGCAGAGCAGTGTACCACAATTGGTTTCTTGGTACCACGAATATTTGATAAAAGGACCTATTAAAATTACATTTGATCAAATTTTTGATTGGAATCCAATTTCTGAAAGAATTTGTTGGTAATTTGAATACCATAGAAGTAAGTCTACATGGTGGTACACCACGATCTGGCCAATTAATCCACTGATAATGACGTATCTCACGGCTTCTTTCTCGGCCATTTTCCTTCCATTGAACTTTCAAAAGACAAACTCGTACAGTTGTTTCATCTGGCGCCAATGCTCGTACCTGAATTGTTTATATTCCCATATGCATCAATTAATTCAAGGATATTTATTTATTAAAATTTAATGTTTTAATGGAAATTAAAATGGACGAAAAAAATAACGAAAGTTAAACTAAAATGATGAAAATTATTGAATTTGAGATTAATTATTAGTGCCTTAATATTTATATGAATAATAGAAAAGATGTTTTTTGAAAATATTCGAAGGATTAAAAATAAGTGTTAATAATAATATTAAAAATAAGAAGGTACCATGGTGCTATTTCTAACACTTACCGTTTTTTCCTATTACTGATATAATCATAATCAAATAACAAATTTCGATGTAATTTAGTACCATCGTGTTTGATTTTCGAATATAAGGTATTATTTAAAATTTTAATGTTGCATTTATTTGGTAATAGAAAATTTATGGACTTATATAATTAGATGTTTACTAATATGTTGATGTGATTTACTGTAGCACCATAGTACCATAATAATTTGTAATATGGTACCGCCATGTTTGAAACGGTAATATCGCCGAATGAGGCTGTCTGTCCAGCATCATTAGGCCAATATTGTTCACATTTATTTAATCCTTTTTCAATGGTGTTTGTTAGCATAACAATGCTATCACTTTCTTCTTGTACAACCATATGCCAAAAATCAACCACACTATTTGGCATTGGACCCTAAATATAACTTTTCAAGTAAAATTATAATTACTAAAAAGGAAAAAAAATTTAACATCAGCTATTTAAATAATTATTATATAGTTAAACAGTAAGCGATTATTCAACTTAATTTTTTAAATTTTAAATCGAATTTAAAAAAATTTTGCAAAATTCATATCTAAAAAATTCGAAAAAAATTTCACAACTCTTTCAATTATTAACTGCTATATTATTACTCAAATAATTTCATACTTGAGTGCAAATGAAACGCTTTTCATTAATTGGTGTTGCAACATAATTAGCATGAATGTAATCCTCTGTAACACCAGGCCATCGAAGAACGACACGATATTTATCTTGACACGGGACATCTTTGTATCGAGATTTTCCGGCTTCAAATGTGCCTTGGAATGCATTGGTAGTCATACCTTCTGGAATATAGCGCTTTAAACTTAAAAATTCCTCACGTAATCCTCCAACTCCTTTGTCCAATGCACGTCGAACCCATCGTTCTACCTGAATTTAAAATTAAAGTATTCTTAAATTCGAATATAAATCCAAGAGTAATTAAAAGAAATTGTTCAACCCATTATTTCTATTTATTTAATGCATATTCATTTACTTACTTAATTAGTTACAGCCAAGAGCTGATTTCTGTTCAATTATATTTCATTAAACTGGACTCCTTCAAATTTAAACTTTTAGGATTAATTCTTAATTCATCCCTTTCTGATTGATTGAAAACAGTATTTCGGTAATAATAAATTTCATGCATAAATCAATGATAAAATCTATTACCTTTTCTAATATCAATTATTTTTTACGAAATATCCCGAAAAACTAAAAGCAGCGAAGGTACAACGATAGAAGTACCTAAAAATAATTAATTATTACTTCTGTACGAGCATTAGCTTGGCATTTAGCAACATTTGGTTGCTGAGGAACTGATTTCGTGTCTTCACCCTTCTTTCGGCTTGATGTTCTCCTCCTTAAATTAAATTTTTGTTTTTGCTCAAAATAAAATTTCAATATTTAATTTTTTTTAAATAGCAGGAATTTAAGATTATTTATTATTGGCAAAAAAATTTCGGTTCTTGCAAATAGTAAGAATTTTATAATGGAGCGACAAAAAATAGTGAGCATTAAAAATGAAAAAAAAGGTAATTGTTGAAACAGATACGGTAGTAACTGTTAGCTACGGTAGCGACAAAAATTTCCGTGTACTACGATTGGTACTTCAACCGCAGTGTTATGAAATTTCAATAAATTCTTAATTTATCGAGGCAGTACGTTGGCAAATTTTATTGATAATCGTAAATATGATAAAAGTAATGAAGATTACCAGTGTGGTTGAAAAAAAAAAAAAAAAATTTGAAGAATTTCCTCAACATTTAATATGAGGATTTTGATAAAAATTCTTTTTAAACAATATTAATACTATTTCGGGAAAAGAAAAACATTTCAAATATTGCAATAACAATATGAATTAACTTCATTATTTAAAACCGAAGTGCAACTTTTGTGACAAATAACAACAATGATTTCCAACATTTAGTTCTACCATTTTATTCACTTTTTTTCCTAATAATAAACGACCATTTTGCAAAATTTGTATGAGAATATAATTTTTTTGTGGGCAAAATTTCATGATAATTTGTGCATTTTGTAAAAATTAGCATAAATGAGCTACTTGATCTAATCCGATATTAAAATTTTGCTTTCATATGGTAAAGATTGGTGTAATTTGAGAATTATTATACAAAGTTTTATTCTGAAGGTGTACAGCATTCCAAGCGAACGAACTGCAAGTAAATAAAAGCTTATGATTTGCATCAAAGTTTACTTTACTCTTTTTATATGTGTTGTATATTGAGCAAATATTCCTGTTGTAAATTTAAAAAATGAAAAGAATTTAGACAATGAATCAAATTGATTGCAATGCATACAATACTAACAGCATAATATTGATATCAATCATAAACTAGAAGTTAATTTATAGTTTTTAAAATTGAATAAACGTTTGCTAACATTTCCTGCATACATCTATTAACATCTCAAAACATTTAATACATTTGAAATTAGGGAAAATATAATTGCAAAGAAATAGTAATAATTTTTGATCTTTATTTTTTTTAAACTTCTAAAAATAAAATTTCAATTGAAACAGAAAATAAAAATGCTCAATCATATTTTTGTCATTTCTTTGATGTATTATTATAATGCTTATTCAATTTCATTTATTTGCATCATAAAATTTATGTTAAATTGTCAAGTTTGCTGAAAAAAAAAAAGTAGAAAATAACGTTTTTTTCTTCCTAATATTTCTTTTATTAAGAAAATTAAAGTCTGAAATTGAGGTTTTTTTTTTCTTTTTTTCTTCTTTTAAATTGAAACAAATCAATATTTGTCATTTGACATGAAAAAGATTTGATCAATCATACAATATCCTTAATAATTTTGGATCATAAATTGAAAGAGATAAAAAAAATGTTGCAAGGTTGATGAACTATTATATCAAGCCTAAAGATATGGATAAAATAAATGTCCAAGTAAATCCGATTACATTCAACAAACACTCTACTCATATGGAATTAAATCAAATTACGTCCGATGGATTATAATTTTCATAATGGGCTCAACTAGGCTTCTTACATTGACTGGTCGCAAATTAGTAGCATACCCAAGTCGCAAATTAGCGACATACCTAAGTGGGGGGATAATAAGGCTTAATTCATTATTACTCATCTTTTTCGTCTTCCTCCGTTGATCACATTTTTTCATTGTAAGTTATTCTCATTATACGAGATTGTATGTTGTTTTGTCTAATTTCTAACTCATTACCGAAAGAGAAAAGAAAAAAAAACATAAAATAATATTCCTCCCTTATTTGTATTGTATCAATAATCTCTTCACATTTTCATTTTTCTTAATTTCCCACATCTTATCAATCTCTAGGATTTTATCTCTAATATTTTGTCAATTTCTTCTCTGCAAATTATTCGTAATCTTTTTTTTTTCTTATCTTGTTTTAAGATTGAAATGAAAAAGAAAAAAAGAAAAGAGTTTCATCTGAAATGGCAAATATTTTTGATCACTGATAGCTTGACAGGATTGAATAAAAAGAGAAAGAGAAATCCAGAAATACAGATTAGCAATTATTCAAATTGTAGACGAGACCTATGAAATGAACGATTTATCATAATAATACAGTTACCTGTTGCATGTGCGACTTGCATAAAGTGGCAGCATTAGTTTCTTGTAGCTGAGTTCTCTATTTTCATATATCATTTGATTCGTTTTTTTCTTTTTTTTTTTTGCGCTTTCCTTCCTTAATCTTAGTCAAATCATTTGCATTTCCTAAATTTTTGATTTTGTGTGTTTTCATAGTTTTGAATTTTGCAAACATTTTGGCATGTTCCCTTCATTTGCTGTTATTAACTAAAAATAAATCTTCCGTAAGTTTGCCTTATAATTTAGATGACTGATATGTTGGGATTGCTTTGTTATTCGAGCAAGGTTAGAGGTTAAACGTCATTTTTATCCTTGGCGGTCTAAGAAATTTGGATAGAACTGCTTTGTTACTCACGTCTTTTGAAATTCTAATATAGCAGTATTTTGATTCGGAACATTTTTAACTTACAGTATGAAGTCCATAAATATAAAATCAATAACTTAAAATTGTATATCACAACCATAATTGGCTTTCTACTTTAATAAAAAGCACTAAACGCACGCATTGTGATACATAAGAGACTTTATCCAAGAATAGCGAAGATGTAAGAAAGACCTAATTCTTCTTTAGAGTTACGTTCAAAACATGAGATAGGTGTGAAAAATTTTTTTGAGCGTGATTTATTATACATATAGTAGTAACTGTGATCATGTGAACGATTTGTATGGATCGTTTTGTTCATTCCACAAAATAAGTTTTTATTGTTTCAGGTGTGGAGAGCATAAGTTAGTCATCTGATCAATTTAAATGGATTTCGAGAAAACGTGGTATCAAAATCCAGAATATGTGCAATCCGCTGATAAGTCCAAAAAGTATGTCTCTTCATATATTTTCCTTTCATTTTTCCATTTCGAAATTATCTTACAATGTCTTGGATTTATTTGTTTAAATGACATCATGGTTTCTAACTATAATTTCTAGCAGGACTTCAAGTTTTTATAAGAATATCTCTTTTAAAAAATCTGCTGACTTGCACATTTTACTGTATGCATTTCTTTTGACACTGTTTAAGAGTTAAAGAGGAAAGAATGGTAGCAGAAACATTCTATTCTTTTGAGGATAACAGATATCACAACAAAATCCACTTGGGTATCTTGGGTTGCTTCTTTCTTTTATGGAAATGGTTTTATTTGCTGATGACCAACTGAAATATCTTTTCTTTTTTTTCAGACTGCCGAAAGCGGGTGAAAAGAATATTCTTATAACAGCTGCCTTACCTTACGTTAATAATGTGCCACATTTGGGAAATATCATTGGATGTGTTTTGAGTGCTGATGCTTTTTCAAGGTTATTTTGTTTCACAAATTTCTACCTTTGAAGAACTTTTTGCGTATATCTGCTTGATCTATCCTTAACTACTGTTGAACAACATATATCTTAATGTTTTTATAATATATGTGAATTTTGTGCAACAAATAAGATGCATTTCTGCTCTGATTGTTAGGTTTGAATGTCAGAACTCAATATTGAAATGAGAACATTTTTTTCTTTCCTTTTTTTCAAGAAGAGGTGGAAATCTGAGGCACGTGTGGAATTTTAAGATTTTCCATATTATTTAGATACTGCTACTTGAAAGGCTGGCGTCGTTTGTTCATTTGTGGTACAGATGAATATGGTACTGCTACAGAAATAAAGGCAGTACAGGAAGGTCTAACACCACGCGAAATATGTGATAAGTATCATGCATTACATGCAAAGATCTATAAATGGTTCAACATTGATTTTGACCATTTTGGTCGGACAACTACACAACATCAGACAGAGTAAGTACATAAACAAGTGATTAAGTCTGGTAAGCGGGTATTAGGATAACTTAATGTCTATTAATATCACTATTAATTTACAAATTTCTAGTTTTTGTTTCTTTTTTCGCATCATTTTTCAGTCTATTCCATGTATTTGATTGTAATAAGATCTCATCTGATTTGATTTTAACCGGGAAAGGTTATTGGGTATTCGACATTCACGAACCGCCTTAGGACGGATGCTTCTTCATATCCGACGTATTATTTATCATATTTAAGTCATTTTCTAGATCTCCGTAATAGTTCTCTTATTCTGCGAGTGCAGCAGACATCTCGGAACGAAGGAACACATATTTTTCTGTAGAAAATTAGATATTCTCTTTTGTATGTCCTTATTTTTCTTTATTTTCAGAATTACACAAGAAATTTTCCTGAAACTTCATAAAAATGGTTTCACTTCGACCGATACCATTGATCAGTTGCATTGCCATAATTGTAGCAGGTAAAATATTAAATAAAAACCGTAATAAATTAAAGCAAATTATGTTCCAGATACTGCAACTCGCACGCATTTTTATTCCAGTGGAAATTACTTGCTAAACTGGTTTAAAATCATGTAAAAACGGTGTAGTCTGCTTCTGTCAATAATTCTATTGTCAGAACGAAGGATGATGTGTTATTCATTTGTCTGAATCGTACTTGCCTGAATTTAGGATATTTTGCTGCTTTGAAATTCTCTGTTTTGTATAAAAAATTCATTTGATTGTATTGCTGTTTTATTTTAAATGTAATACGTTAAACTAATTCAATTTCTTCATTTCTAAAAAGTCTCCCACAGGATTTTCGTCGTACTTTCCTGTTGAAAGTTATCCGTAATGCCAGAATTCCCCCGGATTGTTTATTGTGTGGAAATAAATTTCTTTTTAGGTTTTTGGCTGATCGTTTTGTATATGGTGAATGTCCATACTGTCATTTCAATGATGCACGAGGAGATCAGTGTGATGCCTGTGGAAAATTAATAAATGCCGTAGAATTAATAAATCCTCGATGTCACTTATGCAAATCAACACCTATTGTGAAACCATCAAGTCATATCTTCCTTCATTTGGATAAATTAGCAGTGTGTTTTGAATTCAGTTTATCACAAATTAGTTCTTCCGTAATGATATTTACATATTACATGAAGTTTAGACAACTATTCAAAAGCAACATGAGATTTAACTTTACTTGTTCTAAATATAACTTCTAGATTCCGTTTATAATCAAAAAGGTAATTAAATCATTGTTTTCAGGCTGACGTAGAAAAAAATTTAAATAAGCAGCTTAATTTGGGGAAAAATCAGTGGTCAGCAAATGCTATATCAATTGCGAGAAGTTGGCTGAAAAGTGGTTTAGGAAAACGCTGCATAACTCGAGACTTGAAGTGGGGTGTGCCCGTTCCTCTCGAGAATTTCTCGAATAAGGTATTCAGCTACTATTTAATTAAATCACAGTGACTATTATTTCACATCTACAGGAGATAGATTTATTGTGCAGCAGCTAGTGTCAGAATGCAGGAATGCTCTGGAAGTGGGTAAGTGGAGAAACCTACGGTGTAATTATCTTTTTGCAAAAGAAAAGCTTGTAAATGCTGCTTATACATGGCAAAATCATTATTTCAGGTATTTTATGTTTGGTTTGACGCGCCAATTGGTTATTTGTCAATTACGAAAGAATATTTAGGAGGAGACTGGTCACAGTGGTGGAGAAATCCAAACATTGTAGATCTTTACAATTTTGTTGGGAAAGTAAGTTTTCAAAAATGTACGACATTTTAGTTTGGTGAGATGATAGAAAAAAGTACTGTGAATTTATTGAAATAGTCAATTATCTTAGCTTTTGATTATTCTGTCCTATACTTTTAATTCAAGTATACTTTCGTAATTGTATATTTGTTTTTACTATGGTCATGTTGAATTTCCTCCTTTTTCCTTAAGCTTATTTCTTTTTCCTTTTCATGATAACGTTGCTTTCCACGCCGTTATGTTTCCTGCCACACAAATTGGTACTGGTGACAACTATACCATGGTAAATCATCTATGCGCAACAGAATATCTGAATTACGAGTCTACGAAGTTTAGCAAGTATGGTTTTGCATTCGTATTTCATATTTTCTAGCTAGTAATGTGATGATGAGTATCATTTAGCTTATTGGCAAGAGTTTCATGAAAATGTTCTCCATCTTTATTATCATTTTAAGAAGGCCACGCTATAATTAAGTTTTTTGAAGTAGAATTATATATTCTTGCATATAATTTGTTTGCAGTCATTACTATAAATTTTGAGGTTTCTGAAATTTATTATTGTTTTAAATTTTTGCAAATTTTTCTTCACATATAATTGATGAATGCCGACATTCAGATCACGTGGTGTTGGAGTTTTTGGCGATATGGCTGCAGAAACTGGCATCGATGCTGATATTTGGCGATTTTACTTGTTCTACATTCGCCCTGAAACACAAGATACTTCATTTTCCTGGGATGATTTCGCATTAAAGGTTTCAGTTTTGTAGTTAGTTTTCCCAAGTCATCATAACCGTCATATCCGGAGTTCGACGTAATTACGTATTAGATGTTCTTTAACCGGATGATGATAACAGTCTTTAGCTACCAAATCCTCAAAACATTGTAACCATTTGATAATCGCGACTCGAAATTTCAAAAAGTGAAATTCTGCAAATTATGAATTCCAATAAATTTCAGGTTAATGCAGAGCTTTTAAATAATTTGGGCAATTTTGTGAACCGTGCACTAACTTTCTTATCCAAATACTTCGATGGTGTGGTACCAGATATGCACCTCGATCAACAGGACAAAGCATTATTAGCACAAGTTGCATCTGATTTGAGCGATTTTGATTCATGTCTCAGTTCGGTAAAACTTCGTGATGGTATCGTTAAAATCCTTTCTATATCACGGCATGGTAATTTATATATGCAGTCAACACAACCTTGGGTTTTGCTGAAAGGAAATGAAAATGACAGGTAATTGCTTATATCAGAGTTAATTCCAGTTCATTAATGCACGGTGCAAAGTTTCCGCGAACTTGAGCATAAGGTTGAAGAAAATGGGGGAGATTTTTCTCTTTTTTTTTTGAAGTTCGACAATATTTTTTCAGAGAATTTGCAAATTTATCACAAATTGTTTTTGTAGATGAGCACGAAATAATTTCTTAGTAAAACTACAACAAATTGACAAGCCTATATTAGGTGAACAACAAAAACCAAGTGAATCGAGTAGCCTAAAACAAGTAAAAGAAATAAAGTTATATGCTTCTTTTAACAAAAGATTTTTAGGAGACGAGCTGGTACTGTAATTGGTGTAGTGGCGAACTTAAGTTATCTAATCGCTGTTATGCTTTATCCTTATATGCCGTCCATTAGTTCAAAAATACGAGAATATTGTGGTCATCCGACTCTGGCTTTGCTGCCAAACACTCCAATTGCTTTCTTAAAACCTGGTCATAAAATTGGCGAGGTTAGTTTTACTTTTATGTGGTATTCTACTCTTATAGATAATCATTTTTGCTTTTCTCCTGACTTAGTTCATTAAATTTTAACACTTAGCTTTCAGAGAGATTTCTATCAATACCTTGTGTTGTATTTTTCGATGTTTCTGGTGCTGTCATTAAGTCGTTTTAATAATTTATCAGGATTTTAGATATACGTTATAGAAGTTTCAAGCATGTTAAAAAGATATTGTGCTGCTTATCGTTTAGCTAAGTTCCAAAAGAATAAATTTATCTGTGAGCCGAATTACTAAACTTCTTGTATATATGAAATTCTTAGAACATTGATACTCTGGTCTTGGTGAAATGGGCACCGGATCTTGCCCAAACCTTTTTCTATTTCTTATGTGAGGATTCCAATGAAAATGTTAAGAACAACGAGAGGAGAAAAAAAATTTCACGTGATATTGTTTGTATATATATATATATATATATAAAGGTACCTATAGAAAACATGCTTGAATATGATAAGCCAGCTGATTAGATACCATGTATGCATACGTAAATTTATCACCATTTCTAACGAAGATAGATGATTTTGTATTGTTTGAAATTAGCTAGATCAACTTAGATAAATTAAATACAAACACTGTGCTCTCTCCGTAAATTCGTCAATAATTGTAAAAAAATATAACTATAACATATTTCTCTTATCGCAAATTTTGAAAGAGGCAGTGTATTGTTGAGCTTATCCATTCTATGATCCGGGCATTCAGTTTGATGACTTATATCACGAGACTGTTCGAAAAAGTTCGCGCATCTAGTATACTGTGTATATATATACGGGTCTGGTCACAAAGTAGTGTATTTATCAAAAGCATGTTCTATATAACAGTAGCATGGATTATATTTTGAAAATTTGTCAAAATTCCAAGAAAATTGAGTTCACCCCTGTTTCAAAAATATATTTTGCTGTTGGAAAGAACGACAAAAGATTTAAATTTATTGGAAAAGGGGAAAGTGGCAATAACTAGTACAAACCGAAAAACTGCTCGATGACCTCTATTAATCGAATAAATTATTTATTTATTTTTTTTTTTGCAGCCAGAACCATTGTTTGTGAAAATGGAAAAAAGTGCAATTGATAATTTCAAGAAAAGATTTGGTAGTGCTAGTGAGTCAACAATTAATGAACAAATGGTAAAAAAGAAAGTAGTAGATGAAAGGAAGAAAAAAGCAAGAAACGAAGAGAAAAGTAATGATAAAGAATTGATTAAAGGTCAGTTTTTTTAACTGATTCATTATCATAGTGGCAGTATTGGAAAGATTTTGCAGCCCTTGTTGTTTCTACTGCTACTATTCTATTCGGCATCACAAAATAATTCAGCTTTGTTTGATTTTTTTACATTTAAATTTGGGTATAAAATTTTTTGCGTATATTTAAGTTCTGGAATTATACTAGCCGTAAAGCAGTGCTTAGATTAAAAGTGAGTATGATTTGGTGAATTACGTGAACTCTTTTAGTACGTCATTCCACTTTTCGTTTAACATAAAGTATCTGCTATACGAGTTGTCTTTTTTTGAAGTCAGTTTCTTTTTGTACACATTTTGTGCATTAGTTTTGACGATTTTTCCATTTTGCTCCGCACAGATATGTAAGAAAATTCAGTTATGGTAAAAGTTAGAACTA
Source organism: Dipetalonema caudispina (assembly GCA_013365325.1). Taxonomy (NCBI): domain Eukaryota; kingdom Metazoa; phylum Nematoda; class Chromadorea; order Rhabditida; family Onchocercidae; genus Dipetalonema; species Dipetalonema caudispina. Next base: position 47,637 of record JABVXV010000321.1, on the reverse strand, counting down.
AGGGAGATTGTAGTTGATGTATCTTGAACAAGATGAAGTTTACAACAGTCAGGGGAGTGAGTAAGGGAACGCAATAATTTTCATGTGTTCATTAAAAGAGCATTAGAAGTGGAGGGAAGAAAACAAGCATAGCAAATATTATGAAGGGCAATTATTGTTACCGAGCAAATGGGCAAACGAAATGTTAAGCTAAATTCAGGAAAGTTTTTTCTGAGTTCGGATTTGTATTTCTAGTTTTCGTTATAGAGATGGAGTATCACTTTGTAGAAACTTCCATTATTGCTTTCTAGGAACTTTCATTTTTTTCTTGCAGATCTGGCTTCATCGTCTCTTTATTCGAAACTGTTAACTAATCAAAAGAAAATTGATTCCCTATTGAAAGTTGCTAGTATGAAGCTTCAACAACGAAGTAATTTTTCTCAATTTTTTTCCAATCCTATTTTTTATATCTGAAGAAAAAAGCTGAGTATTATATATTTTATTTAAATTTCAGGTGATCAATTCGAAAAAATAAAAGTGCAGGAAGAGAACAAACAAACACTTCAGTTGAAGGCAGAGATTGAACGACTGAAAGCGAAATTAATTGAATTGGAGACAGTAGGTGGAAGTCAGTTTGAATTTTTTTGAAGTTGAAATTCTTTGAAATTTTTTTGCAGATGTTGAATTCTGCTGAAATTTGTAAGCTTAAAAATCCTTTATCAATTTTCATTCCAATTTTGAGGAATTAGTGAAACAAAAGAGTCTTATTTTTGGCTTTTTCGTATTTGGTGTGGATGATTTTTGTTGTTCTTTACCAGACCATTAATTTCACGGTGTTGTAAAATATGTTGTGAATATTTATGACAAGCTTCTACTTAATCAAATTTATGCTCAACAATAAATGATCTTCCCCATACAGGAGATCTTTATTCTATCCTTTGGCAATTTATTTGAAACTCAAATAAGAAATAGCATAAAAGGAAACTGTTGATTTCTCACGTGTTTGCGCTATATTCCATTACATGTCTCACCGTATTTCTTCATCATGTTTATTATTACGCAAGCTTTCCGAAAAAAAAAAAAAAAAAAGAACAGAATAGTTGAGTTTTGTTTCCCAGATTCTAAGAAGGTTTTCAGTTCAGTAAAATATGAATGATTTTCAGTAAAGCAAGTCAGCAGTATTCCGAAGTTCGAGGAAAAAATCTTTCTTATGGAAAGTAGTAATAATGCAGCCCCAGTGGTCCAAATGGAAAAGGTGAATGAGCAGAATGTGAATGAAGTAAAAGTTTTAAGAAGGGAAGTAAAAGAAAATAAAAACGACGGCGCAAAAAGCAAAAAAGGAAGCAAAAATGATGGAGGTTCGTTTTTTTCCTTATTAAGCTGGCGATAAAACGACCTAAAAGTGTTTAGTATGAGACTATGTTTTGGTAACATTGAAATTGTCACGTTAATACCTGAGTTTTTTAATTTATCTGGAAATCTTACATGCATTGTTATTTTATTTACCCTTGTATAGAGACTTTATACTTTTCGAATCGCACGACAATCATGGACTATCTCTACACCTTCGTTTTCTTTTTCTATTATTATGGTTAACACTGTTGACCTATCGTTTAAGCATCTTTAAGCAGAATATATTGATAAGTTGTAAGTTCCGACATTCTCATTGCCTAATGTTAGTCAAGTAATTTTGTTCATTTATATTTACATTAGAATACAGATATCAAACTTGATGAGATAGTTGATATTGGTCGTTTGGATTTACGAGTTGGTCGAATTTTGAAAGTAGAAAAGCATCCGGATGCGGACAGTTTGTATGTTGAACAAATGGATGTTGGTGAAGATAAACCTCGCACAGTTATCTCTGGTCTTGTGCGACACGTACCTATTGAGCAGGTATAACTCATACGTTTTTATTTCTTTATAAAAACGTTGGAAATAAAAAATTGACTACAACATAACCAGTAGTAGTATATTGAATGGATTGATTGCTTCGATCCTTTTTCAGAAAGTTCTTACAAGTTCCACCTTATAATCTAAAATATGTACTACACCGAATAGTCTGTATTTTTGCAATCTCTTACGAAAAATAAAGTTTCAATGTATTTTTCATGTGTGTGAGTTAACGTGCTTTACACTCCTTGAGCTTGTGAACGGACTATACTTCTGCTTGTAGAATTTTCAGAAACGTTGTTTCAGATGCAAAATCGACTTGTCATATGTGTTTGTAATTTGAAACCAGTGAAAATGCGTGGTATCGAATCGCAGGGAATGGTTCTGTGTGCTTCTACGCCTGAAAAGGTTGAACTGATTGAATTTGATGAAGGCTGCATTCCTGGACAACCGGTAACTTGTGAAGGATACAAAAGGAGACCGGATCCTTTGCTAAATCCGAAGAAGAAGATTTGGGAAGGCGTTGCACCTGATTTGATGGTAAATTGTGAAGGTCAAGTTGTTTACAAAGGACAACCATTGTTGATCGATGGATTATCACCATTACTAGCGCCTAGCTTACGAAATGTGCCTGTGAAATAATTATTTTATTCTTCTTTGTTTCGATAGCTTTTGTCTGTTAAAATTCGATAAATTTCGATATATTTTGATGAATTTTATAGACATTGTTTGGAGAGTGGTATGCACTGATTTCCATAAATTGTTGCAATTTATAATGATTGACATTATTATTGCTATTATTTATAATAAGATGCTGTTTCTTTTATTTCTGAATAAATTATTTTTGACAATCATTGTTTCATTTGTTAGATAGTTCGATTTGAATCGATGAATATCTCTCTCTGTCTCTGTAATGCATACTGATATTTTGTGGCATAAGTATTCAGTGAAACGAATAAGGGACAAAGGATGTTTGTTGAAATTGAAAGGTAATGGTGTAATGTAGTAATTTCTTATTTTTTTTAAGCTCGAGTTGAGATATGAAACCCTTGGAGGAGGAAAGCTTCGGATATTAACATAATTAGCTGAATCTGATCGGGTGATCAGAATATGTCGTTTTGTTTTTTTTTGAGAAAGACAATGTTTAATTCACTTTTGGGATATTCTGCGATAATTATGATCATATCTCGGCTGGAATGTTTCATGCATTAGGAAAGTTTGTCGTCTCATTTTTTTATTGCTTTTGTTGGGGTCAATGTTAAACCGAGATGTGGTATGCAGCAGAATTGTATCTTTTTGTTAAGAAACAGTTAACATTTCTTAGTGCTGAGATGTTTCCTAATTATCTAACTGAATGGAAACCGAAAATAACACTAATAATTTGTTAAAAAACCTTTTTCGTATAATTCAAAACAGAGAGCGATAATATTGATACTTATAAACTTCGAAGACTTATTGTCCGTCGGTTTATTTTACTGTGATACAAACATTTCATGCTTTTTCAGACAAGCACGTTGTGCTTTCAACATGGAACCAAAGAAGCTAAAAAATAAAAAGAAAAAGAAAAAGGGAAATATGGATGATGAAAGATTTAAGGCAGTTTTAAATGACCCACGTTTTGACGCACTGCCGCGGAAAGAAAGAAAAGTAGTGATCGATGAAAGGTATCTTTCCTGACATTCAGTGCAAATAATTCTCTTTTTATCATACAGTTTTATAGATTTTGCGCACAAATTTAAAAGTTTGTTGGATGCTTTCTTTTAGAGAATAAATTGTATATCAATAGGATCAAAGGCGTTAAAATAGCAGCCTTAAAACAACATTCAAAAGAAAAATTTTTTGAACAGTATAACAGTGCCATGTGTTTGTATGATGCCCATATACACCTTCACATAAAATGCAGCAACTGATAGCTCTTAAAGAAAGCTTATTTATTGACTGTTAAATTTTAATTTGGTGGATTCATATTCATTTAAAAAATATCACTGTTTCCTTCCATCTCAATATCATTCGTGTAATGATTGCCAGTTTTGATCTTGTTAACAATTAGACTTTCAAAAACTGAAACGCATATAAAAACATCCTTTTCATGTCAACTCCAGAATTTTAGTTTTACTGACGTTCGGAGTTTTAAGGTTTAAAGATATGTTAGCAAGCGGAAAATTTGGGTCAAAGAGTAACGTAGATATGCGCGGACGACATATCAATTTGCGACCCAAAAATGATTTAAATATTTTGTACGAATTGCCAAATGATGATGATAGTCCGGATATTGAATCAGAAGAGGAAAAGGAAATTAAAATTGATTTAGCCCGTGGGAATGGTAACATAACATCGAGTGACGAAGATTCATCTTCCGAATGGGAGTTGGAAGAAGTAAGTTTTTGGTTATTCCACCCTAATAATAAATTTTCATGTGTTATTCCGTTATTTTAATTACTGCTACTGTTTTTTTTTTTTTTTTTTTTATCTCTTCAGGCATGATTGTATATGAGCTTTAGTCTATCATCTTTTACTATCTTGTTACCAGTCAAAGAGAGGAGGAAAAACGACGGAAAACTAAAAATTTTTTTCATTCTTGCTACTATCTAGAAATTATTTGCAGAAATCCTAGTAAGTGTTGAAGACTAAGATAATCACTGTAGTTTAACTTAAGCATTGCTGATTTATGTGGACTACTTTATTATCGCTTTCATTAAAATATCCAAAATGTGGTTCAGGCAGAAAAAGAGACGCACGATTGGGGTGAAACTGATAGGGATGCTTGTCGAGTTGAGTGGGCATCTCGTCGTTTAGCTTTATGTAATATGGAATGGGATCGAATTTCGGCTACTGATATTTTTGTTATGATATCTTCATTCAAGCCTCCTGCACCAGCTGGTAGGTCTTTTCAGATCTTACTGTGAGTTCTTGATAAAAAGAAATTATGGATTTTTTCTTATGCTATGGCAGACAACTGTTAGATGAATAAAAAAGTTTTTTTCTAGCTATTAGATCAGTGACAATATATGAATCGGATTTTGGCCAGAAGCGTTTAGAAGAAGAAGAACGTATGGGACCTAAATTGACTAAATTGAAGAAACCAGTTGAAGATAGCGAAGAAATGGATGAGTAAGTTATTCGTGTTCCTTATTTTCTAAGCCAGATGATACTTTATATTGTAATGGAGTAATTTCTTAATGTAAGGTACGAATTCATATATATATATAATATATGCATTGATTTTAACACGCGAAAATATATATAGAAATTTATTGAAATATCGAGATTGCCTAGTTCCTACTTGGCTGGTGCAGGGCAATGTTTTCTTGGTTTACTTGAGTCATCCTAGAATATTTGCCTCATTTTAACAACATTTGACGGTGTTCAGATTAAGTCTTTGTTATGACTTCTTAACTATCCAATACGATAACTTTATAGAGAAACTCGTGAAGCAATGAGAGCTTATCAGTTGGAAAGGATGAGGTATTATTATGCCATCATTGAATGTGATGGAGTAGAAACAGCCTCTTGTCTTTATGAAGCATGTGATGGTGTTGAATTCGAAAGCAGTGCTGTACGTTTGGATCTTCGCTTCGTACCAGATGATATGGCCTTTGAAGTTTGTTTTAAATCTCTTGATACTGTTGGTTAAAAAGATATCATACCGGGAAACTTGAGAAGAAAATAATGTTTCACTTCAACTTCTCGCATACCTGTTGTTACCATCATTATTTTGGTTCTGTGAAGATCTTTCATCTTGCATTACATTCTTATTGAAGCTATAAATTAGTTTCATAAGATCCAATGGCTCAAAAGTTCATTACAGTAATGTTGGAACTGTAAAGTCGTAGTCATCTTTTCACTTATTACGTGCCAATTATACTTCTCACTGGAGTGCTAAACATTTTCAGAATAATGCAGTTAAGGAGCGAGTTACTGAAGACGATATCAATTTGAATGCATTTAAGCCTAAGAATTTTGAAAGTGCAGCTTTATCGAAGTCATCTGCTAAGCTCACGTGGGATGAGACGGATCCGGAGCGTATAAAAGCAGAACGAGATGCATTTCTTCCAGATGCGAATCTTGATCAAGTTCAGTGAGTACTGTTGAATGTTTAAAATAAAAATATTCCTTTTCAATTATTAATGGAATTTTGCGTTTTGGATGCAGTCTTGGAGTTAAATTTTACAGAGCTTTATTTTATTTTCGATTTTATGTGTTAATAATTTGGTAGTCGTAAATCTACAGGCATTTGTTGGCGCCATGTTCATCTGATGAAGAGAACGATGAAACAGGGAAAAGTATAGTGTTACTAAAAGAAGCTGAAACAGAAGCTTCCAAAAAAGCTGATTCGGTGATGGAAGTAACATGGGATGTAGAAACGATGGATGATACGATTCTGGATAATAAGAAGAAAAAATGTGAGCCAACACCTTGGGAAAAATATCTTGAAAAGAGGAAAGCGAAGCGCAAGGTAGATTATCTTTTTAATTCTCATTTTGCAAAGCGTATATTAATTGGCTACACTAGTAATTGCTCTCCTGAACAGTGGTTGTTAATGCCAATGTGATGTATGTTTTTTGAAAACTAGAAATGGCTGACAGAAATATCTTGAGATATTTTGAGAGGATATTAATGCAGTCTTAATATAAGAAATGTTGACTGGAAGTTGCTATGAAGTTCCAGTGATCGTCAGCATTTTTAAGGAACGAAAAGCTGTGGTTGCTAATTTGAAGAAAAAGCAGAAGGCAGAAATGGGTGAAAACACCGCTGAAAATACTAAGTCTTCGGCAAAAATCAAATTGAAAAAAGATGTCAGTAGTAATGAATTGGATTATATCGATGATGAACGGTAATTTTTTTGGCGAATTCATTTTAGTCTCCAATTTCATGCCTCTCGCAGTCTTTTAAACCTATCAAATTTTTTAGTCAAGTCAAAAAGAAGCTGACTTATAATATATCTGGTTTTGGTGATGATTTGAGAGTTCAACAATATCTCATATTACAATTTTTGACTTTTCAATTCTGGAAGTTCAGAAATTATATTACATCACCAACGCCAATTTATCCCTGGCTTTGTATTCATAGGAATGAGTAGGCTTTATAATCCATTATGAAAACGATGAGCAAAGAAACGCTCACGAACACTATAAGAGAGAATTATGAATCGATGATTGTTGTTTTTTTAAGGTTCAAAGCTTTGTATAGCAACAGTGCCTTTGCTGTTGATCAATCTCATCCTCTGTTCAAATCATCAAAACTCGCCCTGAGACAGGTTATCTTTTGTATTTTCAGACTTTTAAATATTTCGTATTCATTGAATTTTCCTGAATCTCCTTTCAGTTTTTAACTGCGACATTAACATCGTTTGATGTACAGAAATATAAGTTAAGGGTTCCTAAGCTTTATTTTATATTTAAATTGATGTGGGGTCATCCTGTGCATTCATTGCTGAGGGGGGCACTCATTTAAAAAGAAATTGGAAACCATGTAAGAGAGGTAAACGTTTTCTTTACTTTTATTTATTCATCGCTGTAAGCTTTTTTTTAGTTGAAGCAACTTTCACATATAATCATTCGAAATTATCATGCTTCCATATTGTTGTGGACTGCTTTAATCTAATTTTTAATATGCATAGGTGTTATACTGCTAATGAAAACAGTCATTTCGAGCTCAAAAATTTAACAATCAATTGCAGGATAATTGCAAAGAAAATGTATATATATATATATATATATATATATGTATTTGTTTATTTATTTGTTGTAGGCCGAAGAGAAGCAAAAACGTAGAGCCGACAGTCTAATCGAAGATAGCGTTGAAACGTTAGCCAATAAGTTGAAAAAAAAAGCAGGTGATGCGAAGAAATTGAAAAAAATTTATTAAAGCTTTTTTTCAAACTGATTTTCTGCAAAAATCGAATTTTTAACTATCCGTGCTTGTCGTGTTTCCTCATGCGCTCTTCTCTTCTACTTCCAATTTTAGTGTTGTCGGGTCTTTGGTCACTGGATTTTGAATCGCAAGCTAAAATGCAGTAATAAAGTATATGGACATGTCTTCTTATTCTACTCGTGAATTCCATTACTTATTTGATAATCACTTCACTCTCTCTTACTTCTACATTCATCCTTCGACGTTTACTGATCTGTGGAGAATTATTCCAGAATTGCTGCCATGGATCTGTTAGAATTGATTTACAAAAATCCTTAAGTTCAAATACCAGGCAATAGAATATTTAGGTTTGTTTTACTTAGGAATTCTTATCAACTTGGGTGTCTGCTTGTTGTATTTTTTGACGACAACAAGATATGTGATAAAGTCGTAATGTTACATTTTTGCATAACGAAGGAAGTTAACAAAAGACTTACAATAGCAATAATGGAATCATGATTATTATGAATTGGTAAATACTTTCATCATCATGATGTTCGTTGTCGTGATTGCAGAAGTTTTATCATTATAACAACTTAGTGTAAGACATTAAATATGCCTTGATGCTGTTAATATGTTTGTTTTTGCATGTTTGTTTCTTTTTTTTTTTTTTTTTTTTTTTGTGCTAAATGATCTAAATTTTTAGTTTGTAACATTTGTTTACTATTAATGGGTAAACAGGAAATGAAATAAAACAAAGAAGAATATGGTATGAAATCGATAGCGCATTATCATTTTACACTTACATTTATAAAAAATGAAATACTTGCAGATGGTAATATTTTGATCATTAGCAAGCTTTTTTAGCATTTATACTAAGCAATTGAAAGTATTTGTTTTAATTTGTTTCATTAAGATATTGTAGAAATACTAAACATCTTTTTGAGTTATTTTTTTATACATCAATAATGATTTCATAATTGTGTTTGTTTTGAGTTAATTTTTAACTCATCCACTTTTTGCATTTGTAAAATGAGCTAATAAACTCAAATATTATATTTATTTGACAAATTCAAAAGTCCCTAATATTTTGTCATTCAGTTGAATATCTTTGAGAATATTGTTATATTTGCAATGATTCTTTGAATGTTTCGAAAGTTTGGTAGTGTTACATTTTTCTTTTATTTGTTTTTTAAATATGGATTTGGTATTTAATGTATAAAGATTTCCGGAGAAAGGAGAAAGAAAAGTTATTTGAAATGATTTTGTGGATGCTATTTTGAGTAATCCTTGCAAAGTTTCATATAGAAAAAAATGGATAAATTCATAGGGAATATATATGTGATAAAGTAGCTAAGATTTATAGTTTTGATGAACGAATTAGTAGCAAGTTAAGTCCTACCTGGGTTTTGTTCGGACTTTTATAATGAAATTAAAAAGTGGGTAGTTAAGTTACGGTTAACTTGTCTTCAGTAATATTCTGGTAGCTAATTTGACAAAAACGAATTTTTTTTTTTTTTTTGATCATATTTGATTCTCAAATATTGGAAACATAATTTTCCAGGAAATGGGTATTTGAAAACCGATGTATAAGAAAAATAAATTAATTACATTAAATTATATTTTTTATATGTAGATATGTTATTCGAAATATAATTTCTCAGGAAATAATATTTGATGTTTGGTTTATACAAATGTAAAAAAGGCTTGAAATTAGGTTTGAATGTATTATCTCTTCCTTTTTCTGCTAATATCATATGGAATTATTAGTTAACAAGATTTTGGTAGATCCATAATATATAAATATTATAAATTATGCATTAAAAAAAAACAAAGAGATGATGATTTTATTTGTACTATTAATTAATATGAAATCTTAAGTTTCAAAATTAAGCTAACGATAGCGATGATTGAATATGATTGACGATAAAACATTATAGCATTTAATCTTTGAACGAAACTTTTAGTAATTTGTTTTACATCTACCTAAAGGAAATAATTGAATAATCAATTAAAAGCTAACAAATAAAGAGAAGATTCAATATGAATTGTTAACAAAAATATGAAATGAAGCTCATATTGCTGTATGCATCATCATCATCATCATCATTATCATTATCATCATCATCATTGTAATCATCATCATCATTGTTATCATTATTTTTTTCTCATCTGTGTATTAACAATTACAATATTATTAATACATCTTTCGTGTCAATATTTACATGTGAGTTTGTTATGCAAATAATGATAAAATTTTCTCACAAATCATCTTTTCTTTCATTAAGTCGTGTTGCAGTACCTCCAATTATTTTTAAAACTATTTTAAATTTGCATTTGAATAACTGAAATAAATTAAATTAGCTCATCAAAATCGATTGCAATCATATATCGATAATAATATTTGCTAATGAAGCGCTACGTTGCATAACTAAAATTTTTGAAAATTTTAAAATTAAAGATTAAATTTTAGCATATTTTGTATAATCAAATTAATTTTCATCTCTCTTCGATATTTTGCATTACAGCAATCATCAAATTCTATTTTCTTCTATTATTTTGTTTTTTGTTTTTTTTTTTTTTTTAAAAAAAAAAGGTAAAAATATAGCATTCATTAGATAAATGATTAAAGTTATAATGATCCATAACATAATGATTATAAAACAGCGATTTACAGTATGATAATTGAAGAATGATAACTAAAAGGATAATGATTAGAGATAACTACTAATATTAATACATAGATGCATTTTTCAACAATGTCAAATAAATTCAACGAAAAAATGATATATGTTCAATTGGCTAATGATTGATTTTCACAGAAATAATAATATTTCATTACATCAGCCCTTCGTTTGATCGTCAAACAATGGTATTTTATTAATAATTGAAAAATTTCAAATACTGAATTATAATATATTCAGTTGGTTAATGGCAACATTAATTTTGATATGGTTTTAAAAAAGATTTTGTTATAATAACATTAATTCGAAGTGAAATTTAAAAATTTTAATTTCAACTATTCTTTTTCTCCATATTATATTTATCTTGGTTATTGTCATTTTTCTCACTTTTTTTTTCTTTTTTTTTTTTTTTAAATCTCATCCTTCGATTTTCATTCTTCCTTAACCTCATATCATTAACTGTTCAATTTCTATTCCATTCCTATTTGTCCATATACTTTGACAAACTGTTTTACCAAGTTTACATTTGGTAAAAAAAAAAAAGAAATTAGTGATGAATTTTTATTGCATTGATATGGTAACAATAAAAACAACAACAAATAACAACAAATAACAACAATAGCAGTGGTAACAATAATAATTCAAAAATCTTTTTTTTTTTAATCCTCTTCTACTCGCGTAAAAAAATTTTCGAAAAAATCGAAAGGTTTAAAATTTTAATGTCATTCTTTTCATAATGTTTCTTGTACAAAGGAGAAAAAAATTTACAAAGTTTAATGAAATTACGTTTTGTAGAGTTTAATAGAATATTTCAAGTAAAAGGTTTTTCTCGTTCGATTTTCAGAGTCTGAGTATCTAGAGTAATGAATAATCAATAATAAATAACAAATTTAAATTGAAATTGACAAAACGAATCGATTTAAAATAAGTTTAAAATGAATACAAGATGAGATTGGTGTATCTTTAGAATGCCAAACTATGAAAGTTTTTGGTTAAAATTTTAATATTAAAATATTCGCATATTGTAAATAAACAATTATAAATTACTGTTATTTATAGTTTCTACATTTTTGCATTTCGTTTTTCTTTAAAATTGTAATTTTATCAAATTATACAGAATGAAAATTCTTCCCATGAAATTTGATCATGAAATGATACTATCAATATGTTGATAAAAAAAGTTGATTAAAATAATCGTCCCTTTTTTTTTTTTTTTCTTTTCAATACAATTTCTGAAAGGATACGGATCGATATGCATTGCAATAAATTTAACATTCCGATTTGTTAATCCGGTTATGTACTATACTAATATTTAATATATTACCTGTATCCCATTGAATGAATTTATGTTATAATTCATGATAAATAATAAATAATGCATATATGAGTAATTACGCTTCATTAGTCAGTTTTTTCATTTTTCCCATTATATTATGCTATTTCCACTTCAATTTTGTCAAACATCTAAATCCACTCGTAATTTTAATCATTGAAGCAAATACTAATACATTTCTTATTTGTCTCCAAGATTAAATTTGTTCTAGCTAATTCTTTATCAAAAGAAATCCCAGCTTATAAATTAAATTTTCATTCTTCTCATTTATTTTTACCACTTTTTTTCATGACATTAATTACATTTCTTTTACTTGGATTATTATTTGCCATCAAAAATTTCACGAAAATATTTCATATTTTAAATTTTTCAATAATTTTCATAAATGAAACAAAAAATTTTAATAGTAACTAAATTTAGTTTCTTTTTTTATTCCTTCATTGAAACAAAAATTAATGCAAATAATGCAAATATCATCTGACTAATTCGTACAATCATTAACGGAATTAATAAGCATTCATTTCGTTATTCGGAATATTTATCATTTTTTCTTGGTAAATTTAATTGTTCTATTCAAAAAGCTAAAACTAATTTAATTGCCTTTTATTTACCAAGCTATTTTTCGAACTAGTTTTCGTAGTGAAAAAAGAAAAAAAAAAAACTTTTTTTTTTTCTTTCCTTGAAAACATTAATATCATTACTATCATTGTGTTTTTTTCTTCTCTAAACCCTATTTATAGCTATTTTAATTATTCTTATCAATTTAAAATAATTTTTTTTTTTTTTCTGTCACATTTCCAATATTTTTGCTGTTGTTGCTGCTATTTTAATACCAATTATTGCTCCATTTTAATAACAAATACTTTTTCCCTTTATAGCATTTCTGCCCATTTATATCCTTCTAGCATAATTTAAATTAAATACAATCTTAGTTCAATTTCGAAAAGACTGCAAATATTACTACACTTTTCATAATTAAAAAAATAAAGTGAAAAAAAACAAAGACGAAAATACTATCTGAAGTTGTTTATTTAATATATTATTTGATTTTTTTTTTTTTTTCAGAAGTGCATAACACATTTGTTTATTTTTACAACAAATGAAATACTATTTTCCAATTCAGATGATATTTTGGATGTAACGATTATTAATTTTTGCTTTTATAGATTCCAATTTTTTCTTTCTCTTTATTTAATAATTACTTCTTAAGTGCTTCATCGGGTTGCTAGGGATAAAAGTATTAAACACCTTGAACTCCATTATCATTGTATCATATGACAACTGGATTGTTTTGCGGTTTTTTCATCCAAAAAGTTAGGAAGTATGAAATGAATGGAATTTTAGAATTAACTATCATGAACTCCATTATCATTGTATCATATGACAACTGGATTGTTTTGCGGTTTTTTCATCCAAAAAGTTAGGAAATATGAAATGAATGCAATTTTAGAATTAACTATCATCATTTTTCATCACTAATTAACAATTAAATTAATTATCTTTAGTGAAATATCTCCATCTTATTACTAATAACTACCACTTATTTGCTATTATTAGCATATTAACTAGCTAATTCATTTAATAATGTATAGTAACATAATAGCTATTCCTATATTGCAACAATTATAATGAAATTATATCAATATGAAGTAATTTTTAATATATGACAACCAATTGCTTAGTGTTATTAATTTGAAAAATCTTATGCAGAATTTTAGATTTTCAAAATTATTAATTACACGAAAATAAGGAAACATTTTGAATTCTTGCAATTCATTTCGTCGATTTAATTTGCATAGATTGTATGATATAAGTGATTAGAATTGATTTTAAATAGCATTTAATTCTGAATTTCATCACTTAACTTCTGTTTTTTCCTACATATGTTGAAAAAAAAAATTTGTACGTATGTATGCATATATGTGTACGTGTATATATTTTATTTACACGTACGTATATATCTTAATATGCGCATGTACGTGTATCCGTATGAATAGTTGTTTATGTGTATTATATAAGTAATGAACTTTAGGTAAAATATGATAATTCTGACAAACGTTTATATTATGATGCTAAAGCAGCAATATGCTATCATTTACCGATGGAATAATTTGATATATAAACTTAGGGTAAATAATTTTGTTTATTTTTCGATTCAAATTAGCTATTATTGTATGAAACAATCTTTGAAAGATACGAAATTAAAAGTATTTAATGTGTAAGCAATTAAAATAAATTGTGCAGTACTGAAAATAAAAAAAAAAAAAAGATTGAATAAGTGCATTTCTTTTATTTATATGTCTTTAATTAAAATTAAGTGAATTTAACCCTTCTGTCTTCTCAGTTTAGTATGGATTATTTTCACTCTTTTCCTCTATTTATCATTTGTTGTAAGTTATATGGTTAATTGAATTGTAAACTATGATCAGTGTCATTTTAAGTAACAACCAAATCATTGATTCATTTTAAATGCTATGTTATCTAAATGCTTCATTAAAAGTACGTTTAGTTTATAATAGAAGCATTATGTGTTTGAAGTATGCAATAGGAAATATTTAATTTTGTTGATCTAATAGGAATTTAGCCAAAAATGGATCAAACGATATCAAGTAAGCGAATAGCAACAATTTATTATGCCATCGAACGTTAAAATTTAATGAAATTTAAATGGATGTTACATTTCTGTTAAAAATTGATTGAATTCATGAAAATTTCAAATTAGTCTTAATTTTGCTGAGAGTATATCGAATAGCTTTCCTTTGTCAATGCCATAATTTTGTTGCACTTGGCATTTTTAGTTTCTTTTTTTTTTTTTTTTTTTTTTTGATCAATTCTGGCAAATTAATGAAACAAATTCAATCAGTTTATGGAACAATCAATTGTCCATTAAATTCTTCTGTTAATTCATTCACTAAAAATTAAAATAATCAGGTCACCGCAATATTTAAAAAATTATTATAAATTTGAATACGAAAGACATATGAAATATATGTCTAGAAATGGAAAAAAAAAAAAAAAAAAAAAAAGCTTAATGTTTTTTTTTTTTTTTTTTTTTTTTTTTTTTTTTTTTTTTTTTTTTTTCTTACAAATTCTTTCATTAAAAAAGCTTTACACTTTTCCGAACATTCATTCATTTATTTTTATTTTGTTATATTCTTTTATCTTCCTCTTAGCACAAAATTAATAATATAATTTTCAACTAAGTTTGTCCTTTTTTTTTTTTTTTTTCTTTTTGTCTTTTACTTACTTATTTTTTCAACAAAAGAGAAAAAAGACTGCTTGTATTATTCATTTTAAATGCATATAAATGAGTATGATAAGTGATCAAGCGATTATTTAATTGGTTTATAGGGAGAAAATTATATCAATTACCATTTTATTATAAAGGAATGCTTTATAATAAAATAGTAATTAATATAATTTTATGATAGCTCAAGAATTTGTTTCTTCTATCAAAAATAATCACAAAATCCCAATTTTTATTTCATTTTGTAAATGGTATGTATATGCATGAGAACTATTTTTAATCATTGCAGAATTTTTTTCAATTAATCTCAAAATGAAAAACTTCATTTTTTCTTTTTTTTCATTCATTTTTATGCAATTATAAATTATTTATTAAGTGGAAAAAAATTTATCAGAAATTATTGTACTTATTTGAAATTAATTGTGTAATAGTGTAATATCCTGAGAAGTGAAAAAAAAAAAAAAAAAAAAAAAAAAGTGTACCCACTTAATGATAATAAGATAGATAATGAGATTTTTCTTCTTTTTTATTTTTTTTTTTTTTTAGAAAAGGAGAGAGAGAGAGAGGGAGTGAAAAAAAGTAAAAAAAGAAAAAGAAAACGAAAAGGTGGGTGGTAAAGGAAAAAGAATGGAAAACAGATACATCTACATATTTGCCAATCTAAACAAATGCCATAGTGTTTGTTATAAGATTGATTTTGCTACAACTCTTCAGATCTCTGTTCGTTTCAATAATAATATTATGTATATTTCCTAAAAAATTTAAAAAAAAAAAAAAAAAAAAATTAGAGAAAAGAAATCGAAATTATTATAATAGCTCTATTAAATGAATGTCATAGGTATTTACGCTTTTGCCCAATAATGATAATGATTGATAATAATGGTGATATTGATGATTGAATTGATAGGGATGATGATGATGATCATCATCATCATCATTTATATTTGTGACAATGATGACTGATATTTACGATGATGGATGATAGCAATGATGATTATGAGGACTGATAGTAATGATGATGATCATTAATATTTGTGATGGTGTTGGTTTGATATTGGTGATGCTGATCAATTATATCAGTAGTAATGGCATATATATTTTTGTTGATTTTCTCATTTTAAAAAAAAAAATTAATATTTGCGCTGATATAATTGTTTTATCTTATTTGTGTTTTCTTCATATTTTCCATTTTTTTTCTTTTTTTTTTTTTTTTGTTCCATCTGTCAGTATCAATTTTTTTTAAAGCTTCTCCATCTATTATTTCCTAATATTATCTTAATTAATCTAATGAACAACTGACTTTGTTATAAGTTTATTAAAAGCTTCAAATGGATTTTAGGAAAGTTACCATTGAAATATTTGAAATATCACTGAAGTGTTTTTTAGAAAAGTTAAAAAAAAAATACTACACTATAATATAAAAGTAGTACAGAAGCATTTTTCAATTAAAATTGATACAAGTAAATTAGAAAGAAAATTTAAGTGTTTAAACAAATTTAATAGCATAAATACTAAAACTAATTAGTATGTAGTTTATATCTTTATAACCTATTTTTGTCATTACAATTTATAGAAGATAGGAAAGATAGAAAGAATGAAATTATTATTTTTAGCAGTAATTTATCTTTATGCTAAATGAAATCATTTGATTAAAGCTTTTCATAATTTTGTTACATAAAATGTTCTAACAAGTTTGTTTATCCTTTCATCTTCATCCTCAGTGACGCAAAATTTTAATAACCATGTATAATTGCTTGGATATTATATTTTAAGCTTTATCAATTAGCAAACTATTCATTTGCAATTATTACTTTTGTGCATACATAATAATATCACTCGAATGCTAATTATTTTGCATGTAATGTCGTCTTTTTCCTATTCATAAAACCTATGTTCTATTTGTAGCCTCATTTAAAACACTGTAATTTAAGAAAGGAAAAAATTTACAGAATTTTGCAAACAATTCAAGTAATTTTTAATTTAGTGAAAAATTTCAAACTGATTGAATATTAGATCAATTCATAATCAATCCATTTTTCAACGTACTATTTGTTAGCTTATAAAATCGAATGTTAGGCAAATGTGCTTCAAATACGAAGAGAAAATGCAATAATAGATTTTGTTTTTCTTTTCATCGATTGTTAGATACGCTTCATTCGTTATTATTCTAAGATTCATTAAATTCATAAAAGAGACAAACTAATCCTTTGAAATATCTTTTTCTATTCCGAAAAACATACCTTTTGTGAGAAAGGAAAATTAATTAAACTAAAATTGAAATTCATTTTCTCAAACTTTTTCTTGCATTTTAGCATTTATAATTCTCCCCCCTAACTTTTTCGTTATCAATTTACAAAGTTTTGAGAAATTATTTTAACCTATAAAAGTTATAAAATGATCAAGTAATTATTGCTCCGAAGTGTTACTAAAATTACTTTCCAAAGAGTAGCAAAAATAGAAAATTGTTTTTCAGTAATTCAGCACAAGAATTTTTGAATACTTCAAATTCTTACCACTTGAAAAGAAAAAAAAATCTATATATACATATATATTTCGTTTGTAAGCGCAATTATACCAGTCGACAAAGTGAAAATCTAAAAAGCGGTACTTTTTTCTTTAATTTAATTAAAAAATCAATTGATCTTCGAAAGTATATAATTAGCAAAATATTCGCCAAAAAGAGATACTAAATATCAGTTTCAAGAAAGGAAGAGAACGATAATATTTTCAATAATTTTTAAAAATTTTTTCAATTATCAAATCTAAAAAAATGCAACAAATGAATAATTTAAAAAACGGCGCTTCATCTGCATATTTATTGGTAAAAAAAAAAGAAAACAAAATGAAAATTTGGGGGAAATTTGATGAAAATTGAAACACACTTTAAAAAATTTTTGCAACAAGTATATAAATTAAGTGAGGTGGATTTTTTTCTGCAAAGATTGATATGTTAATGAAAAAAAAAAATTAAAAATGAAATCCCTTTAACTCCGAAAGTTTTTGATTTAAAAAAAAAAAAAGAAAAAAAGGTGAAAAATTTTTTATTTCTCTGTTTACTTTAGGCCAGTAAATGAATATGTTACACACATATATATATATATTTGCAAGTCATACCTTAAACTTGAAATTTTTTTTTTTGCCTAATTTCTTTTTTTATTAGTCGTGAAAAACGTTAATAAAAAAAATTAAATTTGAAATATTAGATTTTGTGGAATAACCGAATAAGGACAATAAAAATTTCGAACATTTGATATTCTTGATCTTCAGCTGAATCAATTAGAAATAACATGGAAATTAATTGAGAAAAAGAAAATTGTAATGAATATGAATAAAAAAAAAAAAAAAATCTATTCAATTCGTTTATCAATTAATAAGTTTTTGTTTTCTGTGATGAATGTAGGTAATAAATACAAGTAATGAATGCACTTGTAAATATGCATATATAATTTGGTTGTAAATTAATACCAAAAAAAAGGTATATGTCAGCTATTTATCGAATATTTTATTTGTTAATTCTTCAATTTGTTAAGCACTTTGTTTTGCTTATTTGGCTACTTTCTTTTTAATTTTTGGCACTTCATTTATAAAATACTATAATTTTTCCTTTCTCTTTTTTTAGTTTTACATGTTAGGCAATTAGGCCAGCATATATATACATATGTCTTGCTTATTGGACTAGCAATCTATTGTTGTTATTGCATTCGTTTATTAAATGTTTGCAGAATTTAGCACTTCAGATTGTTAATGGTGCATACCTATATTTTCATAAAATGGGTAACTCTTATGGATTTCATGGTCATCATATGGCTATCGCTAGTTCCAGTGATAGCAAAATAAAAAGTTTATCAGTTTCTTTATCGTCATCAAAATTACAACAAGTTAGTTTGTTTGCTTGCTTGTTTCACTTTTCCTGATTCGGAATAAGTTTTGATAGATTACTTGCTAGATAAGTATAAGCAATATTTAATTGTATCAAAAATGTAAATTTGTTTTTAAATTTTTGCTTTATTAAATTCTATTCTGTCTCATTCCATTTCATTTCATTTCAGACTTTTCAGTATTTCGATAAATGCTTGTTTGATTTTTCATTCTCAAAAATTGGTTAAAGATCAATGTTCAAATAAAGAGATAAATTGAATCATTCGATTAATAATTTCTTTTTTCAGTTCAATTAGTAGAACAATGCCAGTAATAGTATAGTATACAGATAATATTTTCAGATACTTTAATTTAAAAAAATGATAACGAAAAGTAAACAAATTTAAAACATCAGAAAAAAATATGGTTTTTAATTTTGCGCAAATTCGACGATAAAACTTCATTGCTTTGCTTTTCTTTCCTTTTTTAAATCATCCTTGAAATGTACTAAATGCTGCTTAGAAACGCTTAAAATATATGATTATTTCATACCATCTCATAACATATTCTTCTCGGTTAATTCCAAATTCTAATTAATTTTTAAATTTCAAGCTTTAAAGTGTTATATTCTTATCTTTCCTCTTTTTAAAACAATATTAATTTATCGATGACGAGTATTTTTATTGAATATGGCAATTGAAATAATTTTGCATATTTTTTTTTGACACGTTCTTCTAAAAAACATAACAATTACATTAAAAATTTCAAACTGAAAAAGAAAAAAAAAAAAACATAAAGTTTTTAGTGACAAAAGAACGATGAATGATAAAAGGAAGATTAAAAAAGAAAAAAAAGGAACAACGGATTACTTTAACGTGAAATCGAAAGTTGAATTTGTTAGTTTGAATTGAAGTAAAATAAATTATTTATGACGCTACGGACGATCCTTCTATTCAATTTATTAATTAGAAAATTCTTTTTTCCACGGAATTTTTTTTTTTTTTTTTCTTAAAAGTGTAATTGGAAATTTACTTTTTTAATCCCTCATGTAGACAAGTTTTTTTTTTTTTTTTTGTTTAATCCTAAAAGATGGTAGCTTTTCCATTAATGAACAAATATATATGTCTCGTTTAAATTATAAAATTTTTGGTGAAATAAAAAAAATATAGAAAAAATAAAAAAGAATTGGGAAAATTATTCAGAAAAACATGAAATCTTATGATGAAACAATTCTTAGCTCTGTTATACTCATTTTATTTTTTTATATTCATCATTTCAATTTACATTACTTCATTTCTACTAATTAATTCTACTGGGAAAAAAGCTAACAGCATGAGTCATCAAATAATCGAGAAAATTTCTTTTCATTGTTCAAAAATTCCAATTATATTTGGGACTTAATTTTAATTAATCAATCTTAACTGGTCATTTCTCTCTTTAAATACTTTTCGTGAAAATAAGGGAAAATAATTCGCATGTTTTTTATTTTAATTTAACTGTCAATTATAGTTTATTTTTCGATTAAATATAGAAATTTTTTTTTTCAAAATTTGCATCCATTTGGGATGAATGCTTTTCTTTTGTGTTTGTTAAAAATCTTCGAAATGATCCAAAATATAAAATGCTTTAAATATTGGCTGAATAAAATTAGACGAATGTTTCAGTTGTGATTATCGTTAAATTTTTATGGAACAGATTCGATAGAAGCTAGTTAATGAAACATCTGATCCCCTGCAAATTATTTTTTTTTTTTTTTAAATATTATTTATTTTGAAAAATTAAATAACCCTGACAAATTTCGGGAAGTTATATTGAAAAAGTGAACAATCATAACCAATATCCAGAAGCTATCATGAAAAATTAGATAACCTTGATCATTCCTGATCAGTGTTTGAACAAAAAAAAAAAAAAAAACAAACAAACATGCTTTTGTTAGATTTAATAACTTCTGTTCGTTTTCTGAACAGTAAATGGGCATTGATAAATTTTTGCGAAATTGAAAAATGCCAATTTTATAATTTCAAATAGGAATAAAACGAATAGTTTCGTTCTAGTTTTTTTTCTCATCCATAACTTCTTTTATCATCATTAAAATTACGAATAACTACTATATAATCATGATTATCAGGTATAATTATTACATAACAATACTATTCACTATTTTTCACTTTTCACTTCTCAATCAATGTTATTTTATCGAGAAAATCATAAATTCTATCACAACAAAATAAATAAAAATTCATAAGTGAGTTAATGCATATGCTAACAATTCAATTATGAATACGATTGATGAAACTTAATTGTATTAACTGGTTGACTGAAAATGTCGCAAAATAATTGAGTATTTCCAAAACATACCAGTAAATGAATCATTTAAAGCATATTATCAGAGTTTTTAAATATTACAATGATTGGCCAATTACGATCAATAAAAAAAAGAAAGGAAAAGTAGTTTTGCTGACTGTGAAAGAGCAAACAGAAATGATTGCAAATTAAAATTTGTTATCTTGTTAATCAACAGGTTATATTATCCCAATAAAAATTAATATTATCAGAATGTTTCGAATCCTGAAAGTTATTTCAAGTTCCAGTAATATTAAAATTATCATAATTTTCACTGACAGAAAAACATCGCAGATATTTTAATCATTTGATAACTTTGACTAATTATTAGTGACAGCAAGTAAAGACTTCAGATATGAATGATTATTTTAACTGCAAATGCATATCATGATTGACTCAATTAATCGTAGTAATGCATTTAATTTGAAAAGTTACATCAAAGGAAGTGAAAGTTACTTACTTAGATATAATCTAAATTACTCTTACTCTTACTCATTTATCATTATTATTATCAATTAAACTAAACATGGATATTGGAAGTATGAGGTAAATAATTATTATGATTTAATAAGAGTATTTATTAATGTCGTTTATTATGTTGATGATATTTTACAAGATTGATATTTTTCAAAAAATTTTTTCCAGTATACCTTTCAGTTATATTATGTTACCTTGGTGACAAAAAGCCTTAAAGCAAGCAAAGAAAAAGAGAATAAAATAAGGAAGTTCTTTTGCTAAACCTAGCTAGTATTTAATTTAAATGCATGTAAGTAGGTATCTTTTTAAAAAATTTACTAATAATTTTATATTTTACATATTACCGTATATTTCCTATGAGAATATTAAATATTCGAATATATTCTGCATTAAAAGTTTAATATGCCTAAAAATATTCGTGACATTTTTAATGAATATAAGCTTAAATGTTAATATTTATTTAAGAATTGAAGAATGCTATCTTAAAAATTATTCAGCTTTTTTTCTAGCAATACATACTTCAGAAACGTTATCATAAACCTAAAACGTTTATTGGTGATAAGCCTGATGTTATATCAACTGAAAATGCTACTACACCATCAATATTAGGTGACAATATTGGAATTACCAATTATCAACTATTGGATGATTTAAATATGAATCAACGACACCTCGATTTACCTGGGCCAAGTAGTGAACGAAGGGTTTGTTTGCTTTAATCAATTTGAATTATTAAAGATTTTCTAACAATTTTATCCACTAATTATATACTTTTATCTTCTTTTTTATACGACAACAATTGATGATTTGATGTGAAATTTAGCGAATATTAAAAAGTATTAAAATCCTTCGATTCGATTACTTGTTGAAGCATGATTTACATATTTTTAATATATATTTTTCATATAGTTCAGTTTTTCTTAATATTTTCAATTTTTTTTTCAATTAAATAAAAATGATTGCAAATTTTTATTTAACAAATAAATAATTTTTCTTAATATTTTCAATTTTTTTTTTCAATTAAATAAAAATGATTGCAAATTTTTAACATTTAACAAATATTTAACATATCATAATTTGAAAATTTATGTGAAATTTAAATTTTAAGATGAAATTTTTGTCGAGAAATAAAGCAAAAACAATGGGACAAAATGAAAAGCGGCTAAAATTTATCAGTACCCATGGTAGCATGACGATGCGAAGTTTTGAATCAGGACAAGTATCCGACGTGGAAGTGATGATGAAACCACTTAAAGATCGTTCACGATCAATGTCACCGTTGAAACAATTGAAAACATATTCATTCCGTTCGATGCCTTCAGAAGAAAGCATCCTCCCAGAAATTGTCAGTAAATAATTACTTTCCATATTTTCAAATATAAAAAGCATAAAAATCGCTACATTTCCTCAAAACGTATTTGATATGAGAAATTGTACGACCACTAACCTTTCTCGTGCAAAAGGAATTTTTTGATTAAAAATTAGCTAACCCAAACTTTTCTTTCTATTTTACAAATTTCACAGCCATTATATTACATATATTAGCTTTATCATTTTGTGAAAGGATTTTCCCAAAACTTTTAAAACGCGGCAAAATTTTCTGCAAAAAGTGCTTGAAAATTCTGAAATTTCAATTATTCCTATCTCACCAATAATTTTCCTTTTTCTTTTGTTTACTTAATAATTTTTAGCAGCAAGATTTAATTCGACAATCATGGCAAAAGATAGCTAGAAAATTAGAATTTACTAATCAAAATTTCGGATTTCTCGTTTATCGACGAGTTTTCGAACGAAATCCATTGCTGAAACGAGCTTTTCATGTGGAAGAATATGATTTGCTTGATTTAATACCCGAAAAACATTCTATTTTTCGGCAAATGCGATTATTCGCCAATTTAATATCTCTTGCGGTTTGGTATTATATAATTTTTTTCTTTTCTTTTTTTCTTTCAAAAATGATTTCCACAGCTTAAAGCTAAAGTTTAATTAACAAACCGAAATATTCAATTTCTGTCTAACTTACAATCCTAACAATTTATTTTAGATGAAAGTCAGCTTACGGATAAATAAAGTATCAATTTTCATTTCATTATGCAGGTACGTCATGTGGACGAGCTTGAAACGGAAATTGCTCCAGCAGTTTTCCGCTATGGACAGCGGCATTACAAATTTGCGGTATGCTTTTTTTAAACTCAAAATCCTTTCTTGAATTTCAATATTTCTATATCTTTTTTTTATCGCAGAAATTATTATGTTTAATTGATTTTTTCAAGTCAAATTCAGCTTCAATACTTCAAATATAAATATCTTTTAAATGACAATTAATTTCATCTTGAAGTGAACTTATTCTTCCAATTGATTTGCAATAAATCACAGATGAATAATTAATATCTGATGATCAAAAATAAATATGTTTTAAATTTAGCTTTTAATTACCATCAACTATTTAACTGTTTTAGAACATCTCTATAAAAAATCTTTTCATATTAGACACTAAACATTTTGTTTTTTTTTACGTGACCTACATTATCTGTAAGGTTCATTTTAATTTAATTTCATAGCATTAAATTTAGAAATATCAATTTTCTTTAACCGCGAAATTTTCTTTTCTATCATATTTAGATATTATTTTTGGTAATTTTTTATTTTGTTTCAGTTTTTTATATTACAGCATTGAATAAAATAAACTTTTATAGAATCAAAAAAAATTAAGCAAAATTAATTTTTGAAAAAGTAAAAAGACTAATTTATAGGAGGAATATTTTAACGAAGAAACGGTACGATTATTTTGTAGTCAAGTGGTATGTGCGGTAGCGGATCTTTTAAGTGTTGACATTGATCCGTCTTGTATGGAAGCATGGATTGATATGATGCGTTATATTGGATGTAAACTATTAGATGGTTTCAACTATATTCGACTTTCAAGCAATAAAAAACTTTCCATTAATACTAGTGATCATATTTTCTACGTCTTGTAACAATAATAATAATAATGATGATGATGATGATGATGATGATGGTGATAATGATGATTGATCATAGTTAATGATGCTCCTGATGATAATAATGGGGATACAATGATTAGCAATATTCCTGATGATAGATGATAATGTTGTTGTTGATGATAATAATAATAATAATAATAATAATAAATAATAATAATAATAATAATAATAATAATAATAATAATAATAATAATAATAATAATAATAATAATAATAATAATAATAATAATAATAATAATAATAATAATAGTAATAATAATAATAATAATAATGATAGATAATGATTTTTTGAATTCATAAATTGCTTGATATAATTATATCTAGATAAGCATAATGTATTGATAGCAATTAATACATTATTCTTAAGCATTATATATTATCTGAAGTAAGCGAAAAATTTTGGTAAATTTCTCAAACATTTTTCATTTCTTAATGCATAGTAAGTATTAAATTTTATCCTGCAATATAAGGATATTTCTATATAATTATATTGAATTTTCAAAATTTTAAAATCGTATAATTCCTTCTTTTTCTTCTTCTTTTTTTTTTTGTCATAATGAATCAAACTAAAAATAGAAATTTATCAACTGGAAATTTTCACCAATTGAAAACTAGAAAAAAGAAATTTACCAAGTTAAGGCTTAAATTAAATCCTTTTATAATTAATTATAACAAATTATAGTTTGAAACAGAAAGAATTTACAATTTACCTCTACCATATTTATTTTGTTTAATCACTACTTTTTACTTCTTATACTTCACTTTGTTCTTCTTTTTGTTTTTTCTTTTTTAAAATTTGTTCACATCCAAAATTTGGAAAATAATTTTCTAATAGATAGTATTCGAATCATTGTTGTTTAAATAAAAAATATAAATATTGTTCAAGCAGTCCGATGTTTTGTATCCTACAAACTTGATATATTTTGCTGTGGAATTGAGATTTCGGTATCCATAAAGACAAAAAGGCTAATCCGGTTAGCATCCGGAAATTGCTCTTTTGAAAGGCTAATGTACAGATATGCACCAAAAAAATGCAATGCATTAAATAATGGAAACAGATCTGATTGAAAAAAAAAAAAAAAAAAAAAAGAAAAATATAAAAAAAAAAAAAAAAAAATGAAAAATACTAATGATTGTTACGTATGGCTTTGCAATGAAAAAAAATTTCAGAAAAGAAAAAATTAATAAACAAAGATTTATTAAACAACAATTTGTTAACAAATAGTCAATCATATTCAAATATAATTACATTTTAATTTTTACACCAATTTTTTTTTTTTTTGATAAAATAAGCTTTGTCTTCCTTTTTTTCTTTTCAGTCTAATAATATTACAAATATATTAATTGTTTAGAACTGGAATAATTAATTTACAATTTCAAATTAGTCATATCATATAAATGAATATCTGTTCAAATTTTCACAATAATTCTTCCATCATTCTCATACTTATTTCGTGATCCGAACTTATTACATTTAGGCCTAAAACGTAATAGCGTGAAATAATGACGATGATCTTTTTTTTTTTTTTTTTTCCTCTCATTTCTCAATCGATATGGTTTTAGATGAAATTAGGATAGTATGGTGATTAAAGATTGGGAAGGAAGTGAAGAAATTGTATAGATAATGCAGATATAATAATAATGAAGAGAAACGGAGTTTGATAGGATTGATTAGAGAACATGGAATATGATGAGAAATATCATTGATGGTTTTAAATTTTATTGATACAATAGTAGATGAAAGTATTGAAAAAGGAAATGATAGTAAAATGATGGAATATTGAAAGATTATGTTATGATAGATTGAGGAAAATGATAAAATAGTATGGTTTGTTATGTAGTGAAATTTTCATTTGAATGTTCGATTCATTTTTCCTTTTTTTTTTTTTTGTTATTGCTTTATTAATGTTTGATAGGAATTAGATCATTTTATTGAATGGAAGAGGAAGTGAGGAATGAAAGGAAGAGTGGTAGAGAGTTGAAATGTTGCACAGATTGGTTTTGATTGCTTTTTATTAAAATTGTTAAATTTGGTGTTTAAATTTTTCCAGATTGGTTTGATTTCGAACTTTAGTCTGTCTCTAAGAATTGACCTTATAGTGTGACTCAGAGATATTCCTAATTTAAATATAGGTTGCTGTTTTCCTTATCTCTAATCAATCATTGTTTTGGCTTTCTTGAAGACCGAAGATAGAAAGAGGAAGTGAGGTTTCTGAGGTTTCTCGAATTTCTTCTATTTTAGAATAAGACTAGTATGACATATAAGAAATTAGTCATGATGTGTTGCTTATTTGATCTATATTCTATTCCATTTGACCTATATTCTGCTTGTATGTCTTTTATTTTATTAAATTTTCATTTGCCTGAGAAAAGATCAGCAGAGAGAGAATGAAGTTATCCATACTTTTGTAGTAATGTTTGATCTAATTAGTCACTTTGTCAAGACAGCCATGTCATGCTAAATTTAAAATAAAGCAGAATAAAGTGATTTCCAGGTTTGAATTTGGTTCCAGATTCTCGAAGTGTTAATTCGGATTGAACTACAACTTAATTTATAGTAAGTATATTTCTGCCTCATCAAATCTAAGGGTATATATGGATAAACTTTCCTCACAAATATATATATATATATATATATTTATATATATAAGTATAATAAATGAGATACTAGTAAATGGTATCACCCGAGTTTTTGAAAAATTTCGCTTTCTCCAGTTTTTTTGAAATTTGATAGAATAAGTGTTAAATTTTCAGGGATTTAGGAAAGATCGAATGGCTGCTTCATCATCAATTCAAAACTTAAACAAACCTAAGGGTGTGGAATTTTTCTGAAGACTTAATTTGGATGGATTACTGTACATTTGTTTTGAGTGTAATTAAACGCTAGATACTTGATAATTTCGTTAATGATCCTCAAATAAGAAGTTAATAGATAGAGAGGCTAAGAAAATGACTGAGTAAGGGTAATCTTATGTCGCAAACGTATGACTGACGCAATAATAAGTCTAGCACTTTCTTGCACGTTTCTCTAATAAAAATTAGCATATATGCTTTCCAATCTCCGTAACTTCTTCGCATGCATATTTATAGATGCATTTGAGCAGCTAGAAGACGAAGAAGGTACCCGTCAAGGCTTCTGTCATATTCGTATTCAGCAGCGAACTGGTCGTAAAACCATCACAACTGTACAAGGAATTGCACCTGAATATGATCTGAAAAAGATTGTTCGCTACCTAAAGAAGGTAAATATTCTTTTTCTTTTGAAATATAATACCTTTGTCGTACAGCAGTCTAGAAAGCTGTTATTTTCTGCGTTATTCCAGGCTTTTTAGTGTATCAATTAATACAGATGATTTTTGGTTTTAGATCTTGGATAGATCTTAGTATCCTTTCATTTGGTATTCAGTAGATTTTATCGTTTGTAATTTTCTAGAACTAGTTAGATCCGTATTTCTGTTACTGACTGTTAGAAGATATTGTGAGTGGTTCGGGATTTTTGCTTGTATCACTCTTTGATTATTTCGGGACAAATATATTGTTTTCATGCTGTATGTGTTGTTGAATATCATTTAATTTCTTCCTACAGTTTGCTTTGTATAAATTTTTCGTTGCCTTTTTTCTGTATATAAGCATATAAGAGACATGCAATATCGAATAATTGAATACTATCAATAGTTCTAAATTATTTATTAATCCTAAAATTATTCCGTGTGAACAAATGTGAAATAGCGACAAGGAAGGAATTTTGCAGTGAGGATCGCATACCGATACGAAACATCATGCCATCAAAATCTATTCTGCTATACGCTTTGATTGCCCTACGTATTGTGAATGTATTTCTGGTTCGGACATATTTTGTACCGGATGAACTTTTCCAAAGTGTGGAAGTAGCTCATTGGGCTGTTTATGGTACCGGATATTTGTCCTGGGAATGGATAGCTTCACTTCGTTCTGTTTTGCATCCATTCATTATTGCTGTATTATATGTCTTGGGTCATATGTGTACCATTGATTCTAATTTATTCATTATTCAAGCTCCTCGTATGTTACATGCGTTATTATTTGCACTTTCAGATTATTGTTATTATAAATTTGCTAAACGCATTTTACCACCTAATGGAGCAAAATATGCTCTTTTGAGTTACTTATCTTGCTGGTTTGTATGGTACTGTGCTCCGCGTACTCTTTCAAATACATTAGAAACGGTGTTAACATTGTTCGCCCTTCAATGGTATCCATTGTCTAAGGCTGACTTGAAACAATCCTGTTGGCCCTATATGTCGATTGGTATGCTAACTATTCTTATCCGGCCTACTGCTATCTTAATGTGGATTCCTTTTGGTCTGTGGCATCTTTGGCGATCCAATTCATTAATAGAATTGCTTTATACTTGTCTGTCATCTTGTCTTCCAGTTCTTTGTTCTGTAACTGTTTTGGATTCTATTGTTTATGGGAAGTTGACGTTCACGGCATGGAATTTCATTCGCTTCAATGTTTTAGAAGGTGGAAGTAGTCATTTTGGGTCACATCCTTGGCATTGGTTCATATCGCAAGGGTTACCTGCTGTGCTGACGATACATCTAATACCAATATTCTGGGGTATAGTTATTTCACTACAAAACCGTTCTATTCCATTTGTTTTTTTCTGTGTTCCCGCACTGTATATCGTGATTCATAGCTTGATTGCCCATAAGGAACACCGATTTTTGTTGCCTATTATACCGCTGTTGTGTCTTTTCTCTGGTATTTTTTTCCACAGCAGGGTGTCGCATACGATGAAAAAGTATCATAATTTCTTGATTCGATTATTGCTTTTTGTTAATGTATCTTTGGCAGTATATTTCGGTTTTTTTCATCAAGTTGGTCCTTTTTCCGCAACATATTGGATTATTGACGATGCAAAGTTACGTTTTTCAAAAGAGCAACATTTCGAATTGGTTCATTTGATGCCTTGTTTCTCCTTACCACAATATAGCTATTTTCATGGCTTCAATGTAACAGTGACAGCACTTGACTGTTCGCCCAATTTTTCCCATCTTTCGGATCACATGGATCAGGCAGATCATTTTCATGATAATCCAAAACTGTGGATTGGTGCGAATCTCGATTTAGTCAAAAAAGCTCACTATCTTGTACTATATGAGAAAACCTATCGAAAGGTTCAGTATTTAATCAGTTCATTGGGTTTCAAAATTTGTGCTCATTTTTTCCATGCTCATTTCCTATCTTCCAATCGTCAGGATCATTATGTTGTGGTCGTGTGTCGTTAGTAGTGTTATGTTTCCGATACTGTTTTGAGCGTCAAATCTAAAAGTATAATGATTATTCATTTTCATTTTGTTTAATCTTTCAAATAGTTCTAAAGTAATCCGAAGTCAATATTTCAGGCCAATACAGTTGTTTGAACTGCTGTTTACGTGTCTAATCATCCATACAAGCTTGTTTCCTATCAATTTCTGTTTCCATTTATCATTCTCATTCTCAATCTGTTCGCCAATATTTGAAGTAGGATCTGAATTAAAGTTGAAATCATCAATCTTCCCGATTTCCAATTTCAGGATTTATCGTGACTTTGGGAAACTATTTGTTACAATGCTTTGTTTAATAGTTTGAAATGAAGACCTTTATTGTGCACTGTTTTCTGATTTTTTACCGACTTTCTTTTCTCCCTTACGCTCTTTTTTCTTCTGATCACGATAATTTCTTTCTACATTTTTGCTTCTCTTGTTTTTCGTCATCTGCTATAGTAATCAGGAAACAGAGTTTACTTATTCTTTTTTGCTTGATACAGTTTCCTGAATTTTTTATGATTGTGAATTGCAATTTATATGCTTCCGCAAACCTAAGCAGCTTTGATTTCTTATCCCTTGAATTTTTGGAGTGTTTCCCATTTTATGGCACATAAACTGTTAATCTTTATAAAAACAAATGTTTGTCACGTGAAAGTTTCAGAGGGATCTTTTTTTTTCATCCCTTTATTCAGTTACATAAAATCAGTATTTCAAATTCTCGAATAAGTATTTATTGAGTGACTGGAAAGGTGTTAAATATGAGGAGTGATTCAGTTGGTGTAAGCTCATGTGTCAGCAAATTGTTTATGCACTATACAAGTTAAGTCTTCAGCCTAATAAGTGTTAATAAAAATAGTAACCACCAATTCTTCTTTTGTGATTCCGTGAAATTTTCAGAAAATTTTTCTCTGATTTTAGTAATAAGTCTTTTTTTCGTTAAAAATTGTGCAATACATGTGAGCTTAATTTCCAGTTAGATTCATGAATGTCTTGGATTAGTCAACTTTTTTAAATTACTATTTTAGTAAAACTAAGAATTTAAACATTTGAAAAATAATTTAATTTGATTGGATGGATTGCTGATGGTTTGCTGAAATTATCTAATTAAATATGCAGAATAAGTAAAAAAATTGTAATGTGCATGCAAATGTTACGTATACATTAAGCAGTATGCAGTATTTTTTGCTGGGAAATTTCCTAAGCTTTAATAAGATAAATTCCAGGAATATAACTGTAATGGGACTACAGTGGATCATCCGGAATACGGTGAAGTAATTCAACTTACCGGTGATCAAAGGCAACACATTAAGGATTTCTTATGCAGAGTTGGTATTGTCAAGGAGGAGAATTGTAAAATTCATGGTTTTTAAATTCATATGCATATGAGCAAATTTAATTTCATATATATTTTTTCTTTTCGGAATTACTTGAGTGATATATTTCTGATGTCCCATCATTTCCTGATGTATTAACTAATATGGTTTATTGCATCGGATTATAATTGTACGGGAGCACCTTTATTTTCCCTTTTAAATCCCTTTAATGACAACAATTTGGTTTTCAACTGTAGCGTCGTCATAGTCTAGTTTACATGCATACCCATT
Organism: Dipetalonema caudispina; assembly: GCA_013365325.1. Lineage (NCBI taxonomy): Eukaryota > Metazoa > Nematoda > Chromadorea > Rhabditida > Onchocercidae > Dipetalonema > Dipetalonema caudispina. The sequence continues at coordinate 16,070 of JABVXV010000321.1, read as the reverse complement.
TCCCTGAAATGGGTTGCATGAAAATTAGTTTGCAGAATATAACCCAGTATCCTTTTTCCCTAATTGTTTTTCTTGATACGGTTTTGATGTGATATTCATATCAGAATTTTCTTTTGAAATGATGAAATTTCAAAAAATTGATTTTTCAAGTAAGCACCAAGATCACTTATTTTTCTTGATTTTAGATGTTTCGAAACTCTGAATATTTTCCAAAATTTCCGAGCAAGCTTAATTTCCGTAATATTACTGATTCATACGAATGATTTGCATTAAACCGTCAAACTTACAATACCGTCCCAATGGAAAATGGGGTATTTAAATGGAAAGAGTAGGAATGTTTAAATCTAATGTATTGATACAAATGTTGCCTATTGCTTCTCCTAATTTGAATTTTTGGTATTGAAATAAACGTTGCTGCTCATTATACATTAGATTGTCATGCAAAACTTCAATTTTTCAACCTAATATAAGCTTTGACAAAAGTCTCAATTTGACAAAAGCTTGTAAAATATTTAAATTTCATCTTTCAGTTCGTGTTATCGTTTCACCCTTCGTTCACCATAGAAAAACAGTAAGAAGTATGGAAATTGATAGTTAATGTAAGTGGAAAATGATGTGAACAATGTTTTGCATTATTAATTTAAACAAGAGATAGGACAGCTTAGCAAATGTTAAAATTCAAATTATTATCTAATAAATTTATTGGAATAATTATCTTAGCTCAATTTAATGCTGTTTATAGCATAAGCTGTGCAAATATTTTGAGTAATCAAACAACCATTGCAAGCTGATAAGATAATGAAGTGATAAGAAGTGAAGTGAAGGAAAGCAAGTAATCGAATGTTTCTTAATTAATTGTCATTAATTTGCGTTTATTAATTATTCTTAAAGTAATCAAACATAAAACATAAATAATAATATATACATGTACTTTTTTTGCATTGGATATTCTTATTTAATCATTTATTCTAATAAATTAATCAAGTATAAATATTTTTCCTTTTCAGTTGGATTTTCTTATGTTACCAAATAAATAGAAAGAAAGAAGCAAGTTCACTTATAGTTGCATCACCTATATCCTTAAGCAATAATATTAATAATTCTGAAGTAGTAATATTTCATTTTAAAAAAAAAAAAAAAAAAAGTAGCTTTTGAGATAATGTTTCCTTTAACATTTCTTTCCCTTTTTTTTAAAAAAAAAAAAATTCACTGTTCAACTTTTTTTATTTTTATTTTCATTTTTTTACTTACATTTGATATCATTTCAATGATATCCATTGCATGCAATATGTGAAATATGATTATTTGAATTTTTCAATCTAACAAAATTGATTAAATTTATTTCATATAACACTTACAAATAATACATTTATATGGTCAGTTATCGTTTTTCGTTTTCAGTATAAATTAAAAATATTCTGAATAAGCAAAAAAAAAAAAAAAGAAAAAGAAAAATTAGTTAATGCTTTAAAGCATTTTCTTTTTTTCGTTGTATTCTATTAATTGATCATTTTTTCTTTTTTTTTTTTTTTTTTTTTTTTTTTAAAGAATGAAAAGAATGTATATTACGATTGTTTGGCTTATCATTATAATACAACACATATTGATCATGCTTGTTTCTGTAGTAGTCTCTTTTTAGCTTATTTACTGTACGAATAAATAGCCGGAATTCATTAATGTTGTAGAAAAAAAGTACGGAATGTAGTATTATCATATTATTTGATTATAGGTGATAATTACTTATATAGTTGCCTTAAACCGGAATTCATTAATTTTATGGAAATAGTATGAAATGATTAATAGTGATATTAAGGTTATAAAGTTTTATTAAATAATAATAATAATAATAATAATATGGATTGTAGTAATTGTTGCTATAGTGATTGATAATGTCCGAAATGTTAGTAACTGCAGACGCTATCACTATTACCACTATTGCTATCGCCGATCGAGTTGACGTCGACGATGACGACGACGACGACGATGATGATCGTATTGGCGAGTATCGGAGCATTAATCAAGCATTTGCTGTAAGATATTGTACTATAATTGGTTATCCATTGTTAGTGTTAAATTTCTATTATAATTAGCTTAATTTAAGAAAAATTTTCTTATTCTTTTCATTCATTCTAATGATAGACTTATTCCATTTCTTTCCCATCTTTTTTTCTTTCTATCCCCTTTCTTTCTTTCTTTTATTCTTTATAATTATTATCATTATTGTTACTTCAATAATATAAATAATAATAGTTATTATCATTATTACTACTTTAATAGTACAAACAATTATTATCACTATTAGCTTTGCCTTTCTTTTTTTTTTTTTTGATAAATGATAATACTTGTTAATTATATTGCAATTATTATATGAATTTTGTTGCTAATGTATTTGCTAACATTTGTTTAGCAAGAAAGTTATCATTATTATTTTCTAATCATTTTACGATTTTGTTGATTAAAAATCTGATTATACGATGAAAAATTTGATTGTACGACGATTTTTTATTTTGGAAAATTGCTTAGCAAGCAAATTGTTACCTGTAAAAACCTTGAACAAATTAAACGAAGACGTTTGAACGACAAATAATTGTTCCTTTGTTCTCCAAAAAAAGGAAAAAGGAAAAAGAATGCGACCTAAAATACAGGTAACTTTTATTTTTGCCTTTTATTATCAAATTTACTTCATGTCAAAATTTTACATATAAATCAAATCGTAGTAGTTTATAAATAACAATTGTAGTTACTGGAATTATAAATACTATAGTTATAGAATATAAAAATAACATTATTTATTACATAAATAATAAATGAATAATTTGAAATTTTAATTCATTCATTTCCCTTTTTTTAATAATAACATTTGCGCATCCATTTATATAAAAATGTATTTTATCATCAAATTTTTTTCCACTGTAAAATACTTTTACTCATTAAACTAAAATGGAAACGATAAATTATTTCATTTCTGCGGTTTGGAAAATTATTTCTGATAAAAATTTGAATTTGAAATGTGATTTTATTTCATCCGTAAGAAAAGGGCAAAAAGAAAACGAGAAATGCAAACATTTATATGAATTATTTAAATTCATTTCTACATTTTGTTAGAAGCAAGTGAAAAAGTTATCCGAAATATTTTCTTCTTTTTTGTGTTGGCATTACTTTTCCTAAAATAGATTATTTATTATAATAATACGCTTACCTTTAAATGACAAAAAAAAAAAAAGAATTTAATTTAATTTCGATATACGACGTTGTATTTGGTACATATAATTAATATTTCGTACGAGTCATAAAGATAATTCTTTTTCTCTTTTTTTGATGAAAACTTCCTTATCACTATTAAATTTTGAATTTTATATGAGGATTTTTAAACTTAAGGACTTCTTTTTCTCAGTTCAAATCACTGTTAATTAACCGAAATATTTCACTAAATTTTTTTACTTTTTAAAGAACATTTGAAAATTTGTATTCTACTTGAAAGTTTAAATAAATTTTTTGAGTTTCGGATTTCTTTTATTTTGAAATGTTAAATAGAATATTTACATATAAAAATTTGTTAAAATTAGCATAAAATTGTACAATGAATATGTAGAATACCGGATCAAGTTTTACTATTTGATATCATCGTGAGAAATTATCCAAAATGAGAATCCATTTGTATCTGTTGAAATTGGTAAGATAATGATGCAATTAAAGAATATCATCTAATCAAACCTAATTTCATCGTTTAATTTGAAGGATATACATATATTATATGTAATATATATGGTTATGATATTTGACCCAGAAATGATAAATTTTCAAAACTTTTGGTGAAAATTTACGGGATCAGAAATATCAATTATTCCTAATATTAATAAAAATAGGAAGAAATTGACAGACATAAAATACCTCATCAATATAACTTTTATATGCAACAAAATATTCAAAAAGATTAGAAATGAGAGAGAAAAAAAAAAAAGGGAATTTCAACGGCAATTGTTTGTTATTATTGTTGTTTTTGAGGTACTAAAATATAATTATTTATGTATTGACATTGTTAATGTAACAGTTATTTGAGAAGTATTATGATTGAATGTTCCATTTCAATTTTCATTTCTAATACCATTACATTACAGGATGTAAAGTTAACTTCATCAATGCAACTTATGCTTGGATTTAATGCAAGTATTCTGAATTCTACTACCATCAATAATAATCACAACGGATACAATAAACAGGAATGTTTAGTGAAAACTAAAATACAAACACTTCATAAGATGTCACCTAATAAAGTTGTTGCTCAACCAGCTCTTGAGGTTTGTTTGAATTGTTTCCTAAAAAAAAAAAAAAAAAAAAAGAAAGAAAGATAATTCGTGATCAAATCATAATATAATCATTTCATCAGTTCTAAATATAAATCATGATCAAAATCATTATCGTGATATTATCAATCCATCATTTCGAATATTGTTATAGTAAACTGTATTTTACGTATTCGCAATAACCTACAATATAGACATACTACTACTGAGTGGTAATGGGCCGTTCATCGTACTGATTTGTTTTTTGATACTTACTGATCCATCCTTTTTGAATGACCTGGAGGAATGTATGATTGAACAAAATATACTGATTAAAATATTGATTTTCAAGTTTTAGAAAATTTAAAACAGTTTCAAAATTGGCAGCTTATCTAAACTTTACTATTGAAATATTTTCACTCATAATTTAAAATTATCTTACATTTTTTATTAGCTTAGTTCAGCCTTATAATCAAACTGTTAGCACTGTTTTATTTTTGTTTGAAATTTCGTCTTATAGCTTCAAATTTTAGTATTTTTTGGCGATGATTTGTGATCTAAAAGTTGACCCAAAAATGCGAAGACGCCTTGGATTACGTTATATCGACACACCTGGTTATTTTCTATTTTTGAGTTTAGAAAACAAAAAAAAAAAAAAGAAAATTCTCGAAAAAGATAGAATTGTTAAAAGTGTACACCAGCATAATTAATTTCAATTTCATTATGTACCTAAATATTGAGGATGCTTTTTTTTTCACAAAAAAAATAATCATTGTTTTTGAATAGATTTTGAATAGAAAATTGAATATTTTATTTAAGAGAACACAAAATTTCATTAATTTTTAGTTGAAATAATTTTAAGCTGTTTACTTTTTAATGTGCTATCAATTTTCTTTCAATTGATCATCATTTTAGTTTTTTTTTTTTTTTTGATATAATAATTTCAGTTTCTTTTCAAAAGCAATGCCTTGATTTCAGTTTTTTTTTTGATATAATAATTAGTTTCCAGAAGTGCAGAAATTGCTTTTGAAATTGAAACGGAAGCAAAATGTAAGAAGCGAATTAACACATATTGATGCAAATGTGATCATTACAACTTTAAAGGTTATTTTTCATTATAATTTTTTAATTTAATTCCAATTAATTCATTCTATAAAATTATGCAAAAAATGATTCATTCATTCATTAACTCTTTCTTCCTGCTAAGAAAAAAAAAAAGAAAATCACTTTTTCATTTAACATATTTAGCTTGCTAAGCATTAACGAATACAATATTAAAAAATACAACATTTTAAATTTAGAGTGGTATCAGAATATAATATATGAAATCGAATTTATAAGTTTTGCTGCAAATGAATCAAAAATTTTTGCTATAATTATATAATACATAAGTTTTGGATAGTTGTTTTAAAAATGATAATAGCGTATTAAAAAAGCGACTAAAAATTATTGTTATATTCATCTGTCATCTTTGTATTTTTTACTTTCTTACTATTTTCTCTTTGTCTTATTATTATTGTTGATTTCTTTCCCTTTTGTAGGAATTACTAAACACTTTTCCGGGTGGCATATTTGATGATCAATCGGAGGAATTCTTATCCGTTTCATTAAGATCATCACTTCAAACAGCATTTATATATGTTCAAGGGTAATTATTTGTTTTGTCTTTGGAAAGTTTTGCTTAATTAATTAAAATGGTGAAAGAAAAATAAGTATTGAATATATTCAGAATAATTATTATATGAATTAGAGGAAGAATTTCTCATTGAAAACAATTTGTGGAGACCTAAAGGATTTAAAAATTAGAAATAATTGAAAAATTTGAAAATACCAGTTATAGTGACATTAAAGCACATCTCAAAATGTAATTTTAAAAAAGCAAAGATAAAAAAAATCCTTTAGATAAAATTTATACTTAAATAAATAATGCAGTACAAAACGTTAATTATTTCGAGAAATAGAGTGATATCAATTAGCAGTTAATTATCAACTAGACATTTATTATTCTTATTTTTTTGATCTTTCATGTTTACCAGAATTCAATTTGAAATTAGTAAGATAATGTGTCGCAATGGATGACACATATTATTTTGATGATGAATATGTCCGCGAGATATGACACCTCTGCAATAATTTCTCGTAGCTACTGCGATCATTATCCTTAATGCAGTATTCACGAGGTACTCTTGATAGCTACTGAAATTCCTTGTTTTTCTTCAAATTCAAAAAACTTTGTACATTCAGTTTAATCCTACAACTGCCATATTTTCTACGTCAATTTACCTATCTTATTTGCCGATCGCTCAGAAATCTGATCCAACAATCAGTTGGTTCGACAACAGATGCCTATACCGGTAAAAATAATAATTTATCTAATTTACCCACAGATTCGAGACAGATAACGAAACAGAGCAACAATTTTTTTCAATAAAAAAGAAGCAGAGTTTTGAAATTTAAAAAATAAAAAAAGACAACAATTCACCTTGAATTGAATTTAGAAATTAGCTCCATATCACAAAACTCTCATTAATTATCTATATCATGGTGCTCTCAGGAAAAAGTACCATAAATTGTCTCATATTATGAAACTTGGAATATTGAACGCCTTGAAAATAATTCCCATAACAGTTAGGAAACGTTTTTTTTTTTTTTTTTTTTTTCATTTCAAAGTAGAAATACTACCATATGAAAATTCTTTCGAATGTCGCAAAGTATATTATTGACTTGTTTTGAAATTATTTTATTTTAAAATTTTCATCTGTATAGTATAAGTTTAAATTCTTACGATGAATATATTAAGCAGTTCATATTTTATCCTAATTTCTATTTATTCTATCTTGGAGTTTCAATTTTATCTTATCTCATTTATAATAATATATATTTTTAATAGTAATAACAATTTTATTCCATAACATTCAAAATTTTAACAAATCTAAACAGCACCAATTCGCAATCATTTAATCAACAATTATTAATTGAAGCTTTTCCTTTCTTTTTTTTTTCCTTACTTGCATAAAATATATGTTATTGACGAAGTTTCAAAATTGATTCATTTCATATATTACATTTGCAGTAAATCAATTTTTAAGTAGTACATTTCCTTTTTAATTATTTTTCATATGAAGTGTTAGTTAGTAATTAATGAATGATTACAGATGCTTTGCTATTATTTACTCCAATACTTTTCCCAAATTCGGTTCGTGAAATTAACCGTTTCCTGCGAGCAGCGCGAATTTCACTCATTCTAATTGACTTATGCGATGTTGTTTTCCGCCCATTTCTTCCTCTTACAATATGCTCTAATGCAAATGATGAAGACTTCTTCCGTGGTAATACATATTAACAGAATTAATTAATTAACCAATTAACTAACAGATCCCTTTTTCTAAAATTTCAAAGCTCGAATTTTTCAAATTTCGCAAAATTAAGAAATAGAGTAATTTACATTACTATTTTTCTGTCTTTTTTTTCGATTCGATTTATTTAATGAATCAAACATTTTTGATTAGGTTAGACTATTGCAGCTAATTAAAATTATTTAATCATTGAATTGTTATTCGAAATTTTGCTGAAAAAAAATAAAAACAAATTTATTCGAAAACTTCTTCCTAATGCTGTATTATATTTGATATGATATTTGATCAATTCCATTTTCTTTAATTATATTCATTTTCTTCTAAATGTTTCATTTCCATTTTTCTTTTTATAAATATTTTAAATGTAAGAAATTTCTGCAGATATATTAGATAGTTTAACCTATCTTTGCAACTGGTTAAATTCGGATACTGTAAACAATGAAGTTGTCGGAAGTACGGATGACGATGATGACGATAATTATAATGATAATAAAGGTAATAATGGTGATGATGATAATTGTATTGATAATGATAATGCTGATATGTCATGCTCAGTGAAGAAATTACCTGATGCTACTAGTTATTATCAGATTACTTATCTTGTTGATTAAATTATTAAAAAAGAGTTGTTATTAAAATGATAATTATTGCTATATTGATGATATGTTTATTGGAACTAATTACATGTTATTCAATTAAAATAATGATCTGACTTATGTATCAAAAATGAAACTGACCGGTACTATGAGGAACTGTTATAGGAAAGAATCGGTTATTATTCCCAGAAATAAGTAAATTATTCTGATAAATTAAGATATTTCTCGACTTTTGACAGCATATTAAAAGAAAGAGAAAATTGTTACTTTATATCTCTTACTAATTCATCCGAAATTATTACACCGCTTGATTAATATAAAATAGGCAAACAACTTATCATATAGGCTTCCCATGGATCTTATCAAATTCAAACTAATACCTAATTCTTAATTATCAATAATATTGATCGTCGTTGATATGACCAATTACTTACTTTAAGAAATCAATGATATCGATAATTCTAGATTATATAGTTTGTATTATTAAGTTTCATTTCATATTTAAATCTATTTTGATGCATGCTTTCTTTGTAATCATATGGTAAAATTAAAATACGCCAAAAAGTAACCTTCATTTAAAGCTTGACGTAATTTAGTTGCGAATTGTTTAATAATAATAATAATGAAAAATTCCATTTGCATAACGTACAATATGGTATTATTATAGTGATGAGGATAATATAATTAACATTCACTATATGCATTCTATTTTTTCCTTAATTTGTTATTCGAAGTTTTTGTTTATTTTTTTGAAATTTGCTTAATGTTATTATATGTTGTGGAAAAGGAGGAAAATGAAATTAGAATTTAAATGAATTTCACAATGAAATAAATTATTGAAACCAAACAACATTTGGATTACATCAAATCATTTGATTGTGCATAATTCACTTTTATTGTACCATAATTCATTTTCAGTTTTACTAAAACTCTTAAAATTATAGCTGTCGAGTAGCTTTGTCATTAATGTTAGTGATAGTGATAAGCAATCATTATCAGCTAGAAAGCACTTACATATTTACGTTAAGTGTTGACGTGTAAATGTTATGGAAAGAAATACGATAAATATCACAGATGATATCATGTTAAACTAATAATCACTCGAATCCCAACTATCAAAGATCAATGCAGGGATTAATGCTTCTGAATAATGTTTTTCGCTATGGAACGTATTTGATGGAGTGAAATTTTTTTTTTTTTGGCATTGAAATTACAGAAATTTATTTCAATGTATTTGTTCGAATAATAATCGAATTTGAAATTAATAAAATCTAAAATTTCAGATGTCAAAAAGATATTAGTACGATCAGTATTACGCTATGATTGTGAACAATTAGTCCTAATTAATTAGTCTGATAAATAATTAAACGAACAGCATTTCATTACATTTACTGTTTGCAATTTTTAAAAAGAAATTTTTTCTGCTTTCAAACATTTCTGACTAAACCATCTTCAAAGTAATAATTACTTTTTCTTCTTTTTTTTTTTTCTTAGAGTATACAATTGCTTAGGACAAAAAGTAAAACAAAAAGAAAAAAAAAAAAGAAAACAAAACAAAAATTGGTGCATTTTAAAACGAAAATTTCCAAAATTTCAAACTTTATCATTAAATGTACAACAATTTGGAAATTGAAAGTCTAAAACAGTTGTTCGTTTTTCACAACAAATTATATTCGTCAAATGCCTCTTTATATGCGGAAAATAACAGACAAATGTTTTTCAACCAATGCTTCTTGCTTTTTGTTGTAAAGGAAATTGAAGAAAAAAAAAAGAAAAAATAAATGCATAAGAATTTTCGGAATTGTCAAAAATAAACAAAAAAGTCTGTTCATAACTAAGAATATAACTGTTAGCTTCAAATCGCAAAATAAATTGCTTGGAAAATTTGCAATCAAATTTGTAACGAACAGATGTTGACAAAAAAAAAAAAAAAAATCAACTGTTATATATAAATATATATATAAATATATACAAATACAAATGGATAAATCAATAAACAGAGAAAATTAATGGATATGCGTAGATGAAAATAGCGGACAAATGGCAATTTGTTAATTAATGACAAAAGAAATGAGTCATATCTAATAATAAACAGTTCTATATCAAATAGGTAAAATTGATTGATAAGCATAAATGATTATAAAACGGAAGTTAGTGAGAAAAGAATGAATCATTGTTGAAGGATATAACTAATAATAATTAATTAGTTGCAAGGATAGAATAGAATTATAAAATGGCAAAGTAAAATGATTGATTAGGATGAAAAAATTTTCTTTATTAAATCTATGATTTTCTCTCCTGTAATTTCATTTCTATTCTCCCGGATTTCCTTCTTCCTGTTTGAAAATATATCGCTTCTTCCTTTTTTTCTTTCTTCTTTTCTTTTTTTTTTTTTTTTTTTTGCAAAATTTTTCAGGGAAATGAAAAAAGTGGAAAAGGAACAGATGGAAGAAGAAGAAGAGGAATAAGAAGCAAAACTTCAATCTTTCAAATGAGTGGGTGGGATGAAAATATCCGATGGAAAATTGCTAGGCGGACAACTATTGGCGGAAAAGTTTGAACTTAAGCTCGAGCTCATCTCTACTAACAACATATCAACTTTAATCTTACTTTACACCATTCTACTTAACAGCTGCTGCATTCATTGACGCAAATATTTATTTGCTTAGTGAAGAATATCTTCGAAATTTCATCCAATTCCATTCTTTTCTTTTTCTTTGTAAAGTTCATTTAGTAAGCAAATTATCCGAAAATGTCAACCCGTACAACTGCTGGTGGCATTGGCTTTGCTGTTATGCAAAAGGTAAGCTTAGTAAAAAAAAAAAAGGTGAAGATTCGTTGTAATTTATTTGGTGTTTGAAAAATTTGCAAATGAATTTTATCAAAGTTTACTTGGATTTATGCTGTTACATTCAACTTTTTTTTTATATTTCTTTTTTTTTCAAATTTTTTTAGAGAGTATGAATGTTTAAATTGATTTAATATGCTTATTAGTCATTTAAAAAAAGAGCAAAGAAGCAAAAAAACAAAAAAGAAGCCGAACAAAATTTCACTTCAAAATTTGAGTAAAAATTTTCGTATATCGAGAAAAATTTTAATAACTTTCTTTTTATAATTACCGTTTAATTTCTTTATTTTCCAAATGCTAATTTTAGATACTAATACAATAATCAATTATTTCTCAAATATCATTTACCCGAACAATATACGTTATACTGTTACCATATCAAATATCAAAAGTAAAAAAGATGAATAATTTTCTAACATTATATCTAAAATAAATTTAGAACTTGAAAGTAATATATGGCAGAGAAGCGTGAACGAGTAAAAATATAATAAAACTAACAATTTCTTAAGTGAAGTATCAATTCTTGTATATATGTAGAATGAAATTAAATACTTGCAGCAAGCATCGAAATTCAATCCGGACGAAGCAGAAGGTTTGCTAGAATGGATCAAAAAAATGAGTGGTGAAAATATTTCCACCCAAGGAACGCCTGAAAATTTTTCAAAATTATTAAAAGATGGAACTCTACTTTGCAAGTAAATTTGCTTAATGTATTTCAATTTTTCGTGACATTATTGAATTCTAGTATTATAGTTGATTAAATTTATTATCAAATTTGGCTATTCAACTTCAAAAATATAATAGATTATAAGGAATATGAATTGATGGAATTAGGGATGAATGAAATTTACATAAATTTTATGAATAGGAAGTTGGAAATTAGCAGAAATTATTTGGTAATTATATATAAAATATAAAAATCACTTTAAAAAAGATTTAACTTTAAAAAAGCATTAAAAACTGGTCGAATTAAAGACAAGACCAGAGAAATAGATAATGATAAAATAAATTTTTATTTTAGAAATCTTTTACTCATTTTCAAAATTCGTTACTAATTATTTATCAAAGAATACGATAATAAGTATGAAAATTGATAGTTTGAGTGGATTCTGGCATTTCCAGTTATTATATTTATAATTACTATATTATCCAATTATTACTGTTGTTATTATTATTCATTATTATTATTATTATTAATATTATTATTGTTATCATTATGACTATCATTATTGCTATTATTATTATTACTATTATTATTATTATTATTATTATTATTATTATTATTATTATTATTATTATTATTATTATTATTATTATTATTATTATTATTATTATTATTATTATTATTACTTATTGCTTCGAAAAGGTGTGAAAATCTGAAAATTATTGCAAGATTGAATAAGAAAGAATTGAACCGAAAGAAGAATTATTAAAACAATTAGTTGATACCAAGAAATATAGATGATTTGATTTAAATTACCACAAACTTTTATTTATCATTCATTGCATTTCTGATAAATTCTGATAATATCTTTCATTTCAACATTATCCTGGATTCATATAATATCATCCATCACATTCATTACTAATTTCATTTGAATTCACATACACGCATTTTTTCCATCAAATTTTACCACAAATAATTGATTTTTATTTTTGAAATTCTATCTATTTTTTAAACTTCTAAAAGTAATTGCCTTTGATGAAAATTAATCTTAAACACTTTTCGTAGTATGGGAATAGTGTAAATTAGATATTGCTAATTATCAGTGAAAATCATTCCGGGATAGATATTATTTTCGGACGTGAATAATTGACAGTTGGTAATGATCCAACATCAATTAAATGTAAAGAAATAATTTTTTTCCTTTTTTTAGAATTATGGATTGTGATTGTCATTTTCATCTACTCCAATAAATTTGTAATATATCAGAAATTTTTGATTGAATAAAGATGTAAATCTTATTAATAAAATTATCATTTCAATTTTATTGTGTTTTCGAAGAAAGACAGATATAGCGTTTCCAATTTTCAATTACTTTCTATTTTATTTTTCTTTTAGAAAAGGGAAATAAAGTAACAGAAGATCAGTTAAATGACAAATAATTAAACATTAATCATATCAGTTCTTATTATAGTCAAAGTATTAAAACGGAGAAAATTGCGGTACGATTTGAGGAAACTTTTCTTCCCTTTCTTCAAAATGTTTGATGACAGGTTTCTGCTGAATGAATAAGTTAATAATTATTGAGTGAATTAAATTTCTCAACATTAAGCGTACTTATACTAAATGTTAACTCATGTGATACATTTTTTTATTTCAGATTAGCAAATAGTATTGAACCTAATGCTATAAAGAAGATTCAAAAACCAATTTCAAATTTTGCATGCATGGAAAATATTAATGCATTCGTTGCTTGGGCTAAAAAGATGGGTGTACCAACCGAGGAAACTTTCCAATCTGTTGATCTTTTCGAGGGTCGTGATTTATTTTCTGTTTGCGTCACTTTATTATCTCTTGGTAGAAAAGTTCGTTTTTTTTTTTTCAATATATCTTTTTTTTTCTTTTTCATAAAAACTTCTTAGCAAAATTTTACATATATGTATTAAAAGTGCAACCTTTTAAAATATCTTTAATTTAAAAATACAAGGTTACTATTAGTTTATCATACTATACGATCATATTGATAGGCTAATTTTTTCAAAAATAATTTTTTTTTTCTTTTTTTTAAAATTTATTCATCGTTAATTTGTTCCCATTTCTTTTCATTAACTTGAATTGATTTTTTTACACTGGAACTTTTTACCTTTTACTCTATCATATTTATATGATATATGTATTCATTTATCTGACCAATTCTGATACCATTTGAAGCAATTCCTATTAGTATTTGTGATATATTCATGCACTTTGTACACTTTTTGCATGTTTTTTGCATTTTTGCAAACTTTTTCACATATCTAAAAATAAGCACTATACGTATGCTGCACGATTTCCACATTTCGTGCTAGTTTCCTCTTCAATTTTTTCCTTCAATTTATTATTGCATCTATCAATAATGCATATGATAGTTTAGACAGTAACAATAATAGTTGTAGTAGAAATAAACTTTGAAAAAATTTAACCAATTAGTTTTTTTTTTCAATTTAAATCAATAAATCCTGTTCAAAATTCACTTTGCATCAAATCATTTTTATTTGATCCATCATCGCCAAAAAAAAAAAGATTTAATTAACCCAACTAATTTATTCCCACTACTTTCTACTAATTTTTCAGTTGCAGCAAGCCGGTAAACCGAATCCATTCTCTGGTTGAATTCTATGAATACGTCAAGCTGAATCTAATCTATTCTTTGGTCAAATCCACGAACTAATTTTTTTAAAAAAAAAGCGAAAATTTTAAGCAGCACCAAGCACAATTATTTTATTCAAAAATTTTAGCACCATTAATTTACAATCATTCACTACTGAATGCAAAAAAAGAAAAAAAAAACGGGTAATGTTTTCCTATCATTTTATTACATAATTTGCAGATGCAAAAGGATGGTAAACCATATCCTACTGTCACCAAACAAGACTTCAATTACAAAATCCCACAGTTGTGAAATATTTCGTGATCTGTCTTGTTTGCTTTTTACATTTTCTTTTTTTTTTGTTGAAAAATACATCATCATAGAAAGCAATACTTTGTATTTCCATATTCCATTTTTGAAGCGAAAAAAAAAGGAAGAATAGAATTTTTGGTTGAGGTATTTGCTTAAATGACATCATTTATTAATTGTAAAATAATTCTTTTGAGAGAAATAAAAATTTCGGTTTTTTTTTTTTGCTTATGGTTCCACAAATTTTCAGAACTCTCAGTTATACTAATTACACATTTCATTCCGTTTATAAATGAATGAAAAGAATGATAAAATATTCATTCGAATGGAAATGTTTAACTGGATACTTTTGATGATGTGAAATGATTTAAATTATACATTGGGCTTCCTCTTACCTAAGCAAATTAACATAAGCAAGTTGTAATCAATGGATGAACTTCTCTATTCCATTTTATTATAATGAAATTTCTAATGATAGAAATGCTATCATTATCAGTATGTATCATAGGGATAATTTCTTAAAGTGGGAAATGTTTGTTAAATAAACTATTCGAGAGCCAAACATTAAATGCATGCAGAAAATTATCCAGCAAATAAATTGCATGAAAGAAGAACGAACAAGCGAATGACAACAATCATTCGAATAAATTCAAATACAATAATTAAAATACTTAATCCACTTATTTTAAAAAACGTAACTTCTTAAGTCTTAATATTAAAAATTTAGAAATTACTGGGAATTCTTTTTTTGATCAGTAGTTGATAAAGATAAGAAAGCAGCAAAAAGTTTGAGAATTTTCATAAATTTTCAGTAATATATAAGGCTTTATTCAAAAATATCTCTGAAATTAGCCAAAAGTAAGATCTAGGAATAGAGCCTGAAACATTATAATAAAATAAAACAAATCCACTTTAATCTACCTGAAGCGCTCGTCGTTCTGCAATAGTTGTTGACAACAAAATCTCGAATAATTCTCGATTTACAAATGCCATTTCATCCAAAATTATTGCCCAATTAGCTGCATCGAAATTCTTCAGAAAGCGATCATTACTTTTTACATTTAAAAGCTCATCATTAAAATCATTTCGACGACATTAATTTAATAGTGCCAACGAATTTTTAAATTATGATTTATATCTTTCGCAAAAGCTAACGTGATATTAAACTTTTCAAACTTTCTTTGAACAAATGAATTCCTTTATTTTTCTTATTTTCATTGATATACCTGCATCTTAAAATTACTCGAAACAATGTTTTTGAATGAATAAAAATCGAAGAAATAATTTATTGTAAATATAATTGAAAAATAATTGGAAGGAAGGACCTGTTCAGAAATTAATTTTGAAATTTTTGTTAACTGTTCTGAATAGCGTTTTTTTCGGCG
>JABVXV010000320.1:0-70345 GCA_013365325.1 Dipetalonema caudispina | reverse complement strand
AAGAATGAGCCTCAATTAACGACATCGATATCAAGTCTAAAAGGATTTAAATAATTCACTATCACTTTGTAAGCGAATAATGGTGGCATTATTGGAAATAATAAATTGATAGTGTCAACAAACAATCACTTTATACAGCAGTGACTCATAGTAGAAATAAAGAGAAGTGGGAAAATTTAACGATAAAAAAGTTAGTAGGTGGGTTTGGAATCGGAAAACGAGTTTAGAGGCTAAAAATATATAGGACTTATTAAACCAAAAGCATAATATTTATTGGTATACCGATTTTTTGAGTTAAAAATAAGCAGAAATTTCAAACAAAACCTGTAAAAATTCAAACTCACTTTGAATAAATGGTGGCTTGTGAGCTTTTATATAGTTTCGTCATTGGATTGGTGGTAGATTAACTTGCAACTAGTCTCCTCCATTCACTGATTAAACTTTTCATGACTATATAGCTTTACTGAGGGAAAACTGTGGGTTGACGGAAATGTAATTACAGTTTTTCCAGGCAAGGAGACCAGTTGCTGAACGACAATAGAAACGATCATAGAGATTCTTCGAAAATTTCTCGCAGAATGGAAAGATGAATAGTGGATATACCTAATATATTTCATGATCTAACCGACAACCACGAAATTCATTGTTTTGAGATGTCATTTTCTCTTATTTCATGTAGCTGCAATAAAACCTTTCCTAATCAGTTTATGGTGTGTAACGAAAAGTAGTCTGTAATGACGAACACCGACGACCAGAACAGCGGTTCGACAGAAAAATTTGTAAAAAAAGATAATGATCACTGTTCAACGATGCTCTGCTATCACGACTTTCTGAATCTTACAAAACAGTTGCATTTAATCGGCATGTTCAACAAACTGAAGAGATGTATCGAACACTATAACGCCGTCATTAGTCACTAGAATGTTTTCTACGGCAATGTCTGATAATCTGGGTCATATGATTTGGCTTCATCCATTATAATCATCTCATTTCCCGTCGATCAACTATCACCGGAGTAAACTGCTTAAAACATTGATCGGGAGAATTTGTTATTCAAGCAATATGTTGTAGTTGAAAGTCTATATATAATTACAAAAGAAGCAACCAGCTTAAAAATTCTTTCTTTAGCGAATCAGTATTGCATATTTGAATTTCACAGTCTAATAATTAAGAGTATATACAAATAAGAGGAGAGCAGTTTCCTATTGTTATTCTGTGACTTTCATCGCAACTAATTAATAAGCAGAGTATAACAAAATGCACTGTACTGATTTTTATAGTTTATAAAGTAAACGATCTCCATTGTTCTAATGCATCAAAGAAAGCGGAATTTATTTTCGTATTTTCCACTCTCCTCCTAAATTAAGGACATCAAATAACTTTATTATTCATCGTCTCTAAACTCAGTGAAAAACATTACTTCAGCAATTTGTTTCTAGGAAAAATACATCGACTTCTTGTTCGTTTCAATTTACCTGCAAAGAATCATTGTTAACAATTTATATTTGATATCTTATCTATAAATATAGAAAATCAGATTAGTCCATATTATAAGAAATTCTTAACCGTTTAAAAGGATACACTAGTAAAACCAAATAAAAGCTTTGGAATGACCTTGATATAATACCAAATTTGTTTTGTCTAAAACTATCTAACTAATAAGTGACAACATGAGTCATATTAGCTATGGTAAACCACAGCTTATATTTATATTTGGACGGTGCCATCACTGTTGTTACGTATTTGTGCAAAGGAGCTAAGACTCTATTCAATGGCCGAATTCATTATTTTTGTCTTTCCTCGTACTGCTTTATTTCGTGCTTTCTCGACGATAAAAATCTGTTCCACATTTCAAGCTAAAATTTCGAAATTTTGATATAATTTGCAACAAAAAGGAAAAAAAAAAGAATATCAAACGTTTTATCAGTCAAAGCATCGCTAATGATGTGCATAAAAATGAAATTGCTCAGGTTTCAACTTTAAACAAATAAGGAAAAAAATTAATTTTATCGCTTATTACTTAAATTATTATAGGATGTACTAATATATTATCAAAGACCTCTATATATTGTAATGCTTAGCATATAAGGTGTATTACATCAGACATCTTCATCATAGATATATATTATGGATATTTTACTCTTCTCTCCCAAAGGAAACGATTAAAACGGTAAAAGTCTAATCATTGTTTCTGAAATTTCAGATATTCACTTCTTCAACATAGATTACAACTGTTTCTTCATTTCTTTAATCGAAACGTCATTATTTCAAACATATTGCATGCAGGTGGGGAAACCTATTTTGCCTGTAAATGTAAAAATTTTGCCATCTATCTTGCATCTTTCTTCATTTATGGAAGATGAGAGAGGAAAGGGAAGGGTAAGGAAAGTGAAGACAGTAGTGAAAAGCGAAAGCGATTTGAAAAACTTCCGCATTTTCAATTTCAGTTCTCTGTAGCTACACAGACAAAAAGGGAGAAAAATTGCAAAAGTTAGATCAGGATTACATTAATTTCTGGTATGATTTATGCTCTTTTGAACTGTAGTTAATTATCTGTCGTTAACAGACTAGAACACAGAACAAAATTTTTGAAAAACTTTACATTTTTCAATTAGGAAGAAAAAAGTATTGAAAAGTAAGTATCAAGAAAAGATGTATGATAAGCAATGATGTTGTCAAAAAATGTTTAGAGAAAAAAATTATTAAAATATATAAAAAAGGAAAATGAAAAAAAAACAAAAAAAAAAAAAAAAACAAAGAATATAAGAATAGAGCAAAGATGTAAATTTAAAACAATGAAAAAAAGAAAAAGGAAAATCCATAACTAAAGAAATCAAATTTATACAGGAATTATCAACTTGAGTAAGTTGACGTTGCTACTTACATACGTCCATGTCACGTAACACGTTGAAATCACATACCCAATAATTCCGAAAAAGCTATAAATTAATACAACAAATACGTTGTATTTATTTCCGCCATTTGGCTGTTATGTTTTCGGTTGGCTTGGAGTTTGCATTCTCTGTTTTTTTTTTTGTATTTTTATTTTTTTTCTTTAATTAAAATGGAACAGATTCATGTAGTATCTATTGGATACTCATTAATTCTTCTCATAACCTCTGCATTAAACTTATTGGGAGATAAAGCGGTATGAATTGGTGCTTCATTCGAACTTATTATAAAACTGATACCTCAACTGTTACAGAATTGATACCTCATCTCAACCTGTTATCTCACTTTCTTCTTCTCCTCAGTTTGTATCTCATTTAGTATTTCGAACTATGTCTCATTGCCTTAAGTACTTTATATATTTCTTAAACTTCATATGTATGTATCAACTATATATCTGTTAAGATATTTTTTCAAATGGTAAAACTTTTAGTGCAGAACATTTCAGAAATTTGTTCTCGTAATTTTTAAAAGTCTTAAACTTAATTTGACCTGTTTTAAGCACCATACTTTGCTAATATATATATCAGATTGATGGATACTAAATATGATTTCGAAGCATTGTTTGTTGAAGATGATGCAAAAGATCGCGGGGAGACTGACAAAAATGGTTGGTTTTTATCATATATTTTATTTCTCATTGTTTACTAATTTTGTGTCAACATATTATTTGATGAACGTGTGAAATTTTCAGTATTATTCAGGCTTTTGAGGATTAGTTTGCTAAAAGTAAATAAGCATTTCATAGTTTTTTCTTTCAGCAACGTCGACCGATGAACAGGTTTTGAACGATTTGTTGAAGAAAGATAAACGGAAGATCCCTAAGCAGCGTGTTATAAACAATCCAAAATTACGAGATATTGAACTTTGTGGACCAAATGGTTTCCTCGAATTGAAGCGAAGCTTCGACAGTTATACGCCAAAGAATAAAAATCCAGTTGGTCGTTAATCCTTGCATCTTGTAGTTGTTTTCCACAGAATCTTCTCTTTGATTCATTCAGCCAAACTTCTCATGAAAAACTTAAACGCCATCAAGAAATTGCGAAGCTAAGTTGAGATCAGTTTATCAATAACCCATAATGAACAAATTACTTACCTTATTAACAGCATTGAAAATGATCTTTCTGTTTCTTGAATTCAGTAATGTATTATTCTTTACTAGTTTTTGTGGCTATCTCAGTGACTGAAAATGATGAGTTTTCAATTTAAATGGGTCTCAGTTATATCAAACAGAACCAAAAAACGCCTTTTGTTTTAGTAAACGTTTTTGAAGACTTTCGTTTTTCTTCTTTTCCAGTATGAAGATTTGCTTGTAATGATGAACCGAATAGAACATTGGGGACACTTACTCTGTCCCAAAATGGCATTTAATGATTTCGTAGCTCGTATGGAATCCCTAGGCAACAAGAGAATGGTAAAAGTAAGTCATTAATTTCTTGCAAGGAAGTTCAGTGTAATTTTCTTGGGTTGTCTTTTCATTCACGATTGTTAGGATTGTTTTGAAGTATTCGTTTCTAATTTTCAACAATTCGGGGGAAAATTACAGTGTACCATGATTTTAAGAAAGCCTGCTTTAGGTGAGTGGATGGTTTTCATTTCGATGTTATTCTTTTTAGACAATGTTGACAAAAATGCGACTTAATATGCCTTTGACTGATGAAGACTTTCTCGCAAATAAAGAAAATGAAGAGGACGTACAATTGGCTGACAAAGGAGAAAATGAGCAATTTACTGATATGCTAGCGAATAACACAGATTTATTTGAAATTTTCGATGATTTGCCATCTGTACCTATTACATCGCATCAAGCAACTTCATCTTCTGAATTTTCTGTAAGTGAAAGATTTCCTTCATACATTTTTAAATTTAGAATTGAGTTTAACTGGAAAATCAGTAGGATGCTACACATATTTGCTTATTTCTGTTTCAAGGTATCGAAATTGTCGTGGGAGCAGTTACAACGTATTGAAAAAAATAAGCGTCGCGCTCAAGAACTCCGTGTGCAACATGAGAAACGAATGAACCAATTGAACGACTTCGATTCGATTGTAAAGAATGACGGTGCAGCAGTTTGTACGGAAACAGTATGCAATATGCCGTTCACTTCAAAATCTTTTACTCAGAATAAGGATTCAGGAAAGCCCGAAGAAGACGTCGATGATATGATGGACGACAACGAGGCATTAGATTTCATATTCTCGTCGACTTGATACATTCCTTATTCTCGTAATCTTCACTTGTAATTCATGAATTTTCGCTTATTTCCTAAGCTTTTCAAGTTGAACAAAGAGATGGCATAGAAATGCCCAAGACATGATTAAAATTGCAGCACTCAGTGATCGAAAGTTGAACACATTTAAATTTGAATCTTCTGTTGAGTACTTATGTTCTCACTACTGTTTTGTATATCGATGCTCAGCTCTTATTTCTGCATTTCCGATAGGCTTTCGTGAACTTTTTAATCTCAATGATTATTTTTGCATCTTTTTTGGATTTGATTTTCCTTCTTATTTCATATTCGATGTTCAAACACTCAACTGAAATACGAGGATAAGAAAGCCGTTTTTTGCATTTCAATTTTCCTTTCGCGAAAATAAATGTTTTTCCTAACTTCGGCGAATTTGAATTTGAATCGACAAAAAGCCATGGCATTGTCGTTAAAAAGTTTGAGAAAAAAAAGGATCATGTATTTCAGAAGTGGTAGTATCAAGTATCCTGATGACATATTCAAAATATATGTGGTTGTAAGTTTCAGTGCAACCATTGAGAACCCAGTTTTCAAACTTAAAATTAAGATACGGTTTTAAATTTGTTGGAAAAGGATAGAAAAAGCATCAGGATACTTGAACATTTAGGTGAAAATGGCAAATGCACACATGTTCGATTCGGCGATACCGGCTGTACAAAAGGTCTCGTCGCAGCGAGCAGGGTTCGAACCTGCGCGGGCAAAGCCCATTGGATTTCAAGTCCAACTCCTTAACCACTCGGACATCGCTGCCCGTATCCTACGTGTCATAATCTCAGTACCAAGGTTTTTTTAAAATCATTTAATTTTGTAAATTATTGTCACGACTCATCATTTCATTCCGGCAAGATTCCGGTATTTGTCAAAAAAGTGTCCTATTACCGTTTTAGTTTTGAAAAGGTGAACTCTACGCAGCGAGCAGGGTTCGAACCTGCGCGGGCAAAGCCCATTGGATTTCAAGTCCAACTCCTTAACCACTCGGACATCGCTGCACCGCCATTGAACCCTCAAATCAGCAAAATTTGATCTGTATAATGATGATACTATGGAATTGTAAGATTTTCAAGTTGAATGCTTTGAAGTGAAGTGAAATCAGTTCGATTAAATCATTGCAGTAAATTACCGAGTTCGTGAAGTTATTTCTGGATAAATTTGTTGGGATGAAGCTATTCCAGGTTAAATCTGGGTTAAATCTATAAAGGCTATTCCAGAATATATTTGTGAAGCTAATCCAGTTGCATCTATTAATAATTAATTTGCTATAATAAATTTTTCGTTAAAATATTCATTAACTTAAAGATTTGCAAAAGATAATGGTACAAATGCTAATATCATGGCATTAATAATATCAGTTGTATTCGTGCGAGAATCTTCTTTGATTTTCATTTTTATACCGCTGTTATAAACATTTCTTGCATCTTTTTTTTTTTTTTTCTCTTGAAATTTTTATAATTTCCCGAAGTCTTTCTTTTTTTTTTTTTTAAACCATAATTATTCGATTGTTACAAACGTTAGCAATATTTATCATTTATCCTAATTTAGACATATGATTTTTTAAAATCTAAACTGATAAATGATCATTGATATATCAAAGTAGTAATTTTATCTGTATTGATGCAGCATAACAATATTATCAATCTCATATGCTTAGCTCATTACCACTTATTCATTATCATCCACATATTTGCTACTTTTTTCCTCAATATCATTTAATTATTTATCATCCATTATCCATGTAAAATGAATAATTAAATCGTTATTTTGTTTCAATACGCGAATATTTGTCTAAAAAATTTTCAAATCATATTGTTTTTGAAACTGTTTAGCTAAAATAGAAATTTTTACTAAAATCATTTTGATATTTGAACTAAACAAACAATCTGATAATTATGAAAAATTTTAATAACTCAGTAGATTTATGTCAAACGAACAGCTGAAGTTCGCTTCATTCCACATCTATGTTTATATTACGCAACTGTGCTTTTACTAAAAGGTTACGTGTTGCTATGGTAATTATTGAAAAGTAACTCCTTGTAAATTTTCTTAGTCTATTATTTTTTTTCTTTATTACTCATTGAACTAGTTATTAATTGACATCTATTAATTTAGATTCTCTTAAAAGCAATCTTCAAGTATGCAATTCTTGAAATACCCACTAAGTCTTTTCAATAAGTTTTTTTCCTTAAATTGTAGAAATGATTTGAGAATATCTGGTCATTAAATAACGATTGTTAATCACGCTTCATATAGC
Organism: Dipetalonema caudispina; assembly: GCA_013365325.1. Taxonomy (NCBI): domain Eukaryota; kingdom Metazoa; phylum Nematoda; class Chromadorea; order Rhabditida; family Onchocercidae; genus Dipetalonema; species Dipetalonema caudispina. The sequence goes on along the minus strand of JABVXV010000320.1, from coordinate 62,900 downwards.
CATTTAGTACATAGATTTGAATGAAATTTTAAGCCCTTCCAAAATTCAACTTTCGTAGGATTACCATCATATTTAAAATGCTAACAGATAAATTAGCTTTTTCTTTTGTCATGCTTTTTCAAAATTTCAAATAACTCTAATTTTTCAAATATTTTACTTTTTTGATAAATGCTTGTCTTTTTCAATGATAATCATTTTCATGTATTTCTGAAAAGATGAATCTTTTCAATTAATCGACCTTTTTATCTATGTTGAAGTTCTCTTGACATACTCTAAAAGTGCAAATAGTATATATTTGATATAGCTGATTCATTATGCAAAAATGATAGTCAGAAAACTATAGAATTTCCCGATTATCCTTCACTGGTCAATGTAACTTTGAATTCTGAACATTTTTGCCATTCTTTCAAATTTGAAACAGTCTTAGAATTTTTAAACATTAAACGAAAGAGAGTAACCTTAAGCTTTATTATACGAAAGCTTTTTTTATTGTACGAAAAATTTTCACTGTTATACATTCTACCGTAACCGATATTTTTTTATTCAAATTCCTGCAGGAAAAGTGAAATATTGAAATATCAAAATATGAATATGCGGCATAATTTTAATCCCAATGATAAAAAGTATTACTCGTGCGGTTGTCATGTTAAAAAATTTACATTACTATTTGGTATCTTTGAAATCTTCTTCATATGCTTTCTAGTTATGGCAGGTACTCCTTTTTATGATTTATTTGAAAATTATTCAACCAAATGATATAAATTACGATACGACATATTTCTCAAAGGCTTTAAATAAATCAAAACAATTTCCTTATATTTCGACGTAATCGAATGAAACGATGGTATCACTGGATAACTTAATTAATAACTGTGCTAAATAATATGTTAGATAAGATTAAACATTTTCTTGATTATTTCCAAAAAACTAGATGAATTATTCTAAATGAACAGACAGCCCTAATAATTTTTGTTTTAATTTAAATTTACGAAATCTCACGGAAAAATTAAATCCAAGTATATAAATTGAAATATATAAATAAGCATTTCACTTCTAAAGATTAGAAAATATATTCATTACTGAAAGAAACTGGTTATAACATTTTGCTTAATATTGTGCCAAACATTTTTAAATTCATTTTGAAGTAAGTATTTCATTCTTTAATGATTTTGAGCAAAAGAAAAACAGGTATTTGCTGATTTGTTATTATTAATTTGAAATTTTAATCGAATTTATTACCTCAATTGCTCAAAAACTGCACGAAAGCAAAGATTAATGTTGAGATTATACAAGCAAAGATTATATAAATACTGTATAATAAGATTTATTTCGATTTGATTTTATTATCATTTAATATCCAGAAATAACAATTTGCTTTCAGTTCTTCCTGATTTAAATTCAAAATTATGCAGTGAACAAATTACTGAGACAGAATCCTATGCAAATCATACTTTATCGGAGGGTATGCAACAGCTTCGAAGGTTTATGACATAACTTACTTTTTTGTTGTATTTTAGAAGTATGATGTAATATTTTCTTTGAAATACGCTGTATTTATTAAAATAGTTCAAAATCATTCAAAGCAATACTTCAAAATTCAATTTCTTCATTCTATACTTGTTAAATCATTTTACGACAATGGAAAGGAAAATATCGAATGAATAAAACATTTTTATTGTTCTTTAATCATTAATTCCTTAATGTATGAGTGTGAAATAATTAAAACATAAACCAAAAATAACACAGTCATAATTTTGTGCTGCATATGAAATGAAAAAATATGAGTGATTTTTTAATGAGCTTTTTGAGTTCCAAACCTTTCAAGATTTTGTTAAAATTGCACTTTACTTTTTCCGAATTATTAATTATGTCCATGAAATTATATGCCATATGAATGTTATATGGATTATATGGTCAATTGCACAAATCGTTTCTATAAACTTTATGTTTTACGGCTTAAAAACTATTAATTGGATGTTATTTATCCCGCATATTATTTTTCGGTTTGTTCAAAAAATGTTTTTTAATAGTTATTTATACCTGTTAACTCTCACTTAAACATTTTAATATATAAATTAAATTTACAATTTTTGTTGCAAAAGAAATTAATTCATACAAATGAGAAATTCTGTACAATTTTTATATAAATAATACTTGCCTCATAAATATGGAGGATGATACGCAAAAGGTTACGTTGAAACTAAATATTTACCATTCAAGTTAATGTAAGAAAGAATGATTTATTAAATGAAATAGTTTCAGGATTTTATGCTTGATATTATTCCTTTTTTCATTAGTTCTACTCATTCCTTCAGCAGTAATTTATTTGCAACAGGAAGGAAAGGAATATCGTGCCACTTCATTTACTTTACTTATCATTTTAATCATCTTATTTATCGCTACATGGTATTACACGTTGGTATGTATTCATTTTTATTAATTATTCAATGATTAAAATGTAGCAATATGTTAAATGCAAACATTTTATTTTGAAAAATGGATGTTCGGAGTCTTAACAGATTATCTTACTCCTTAAATTTACAAATTTTATAAACATAACATCTACAAATTTTGATAATATCAATGAATGATGTATTAATATAATTGTTGATTGTAAATTTGACAACATTCAATAAATTCGCAATTTTTGATGCTGTCCGTTGAATAGTATTATAAAGTTATTAAAATTACATATACAAACCAAGACAAAAATGCATTCTTCTCTTCCTAAGTTCGACAACATTTTTGAAATTGGAAATTCGTAGTTAACCAAAACTATGTTTTTTCCTTTTTTTTTTTTTTTTTTTTTTTTAATAATTGCAGATTTGTCAACTGAAATGTTGCTACTTCATCAGACGTTCCGCCAAAACTGGTTTCTCACTTTCAAAAACTCATGAACTTCATCCTTCATCAATATCATCAACCGAGAAACGAATGGAAGCTATACCAACAATGCCATAACAATCAGTTATTTCAATCAAAGCAGTGAGATAATCATTGCAACATATACCGAAATTATTACTGTTACGTGTGTTAACCTAATAGATTAGAACTCGGAAAATTTTCAAATAATACGATCACTTTAATGATTTGTGACATAAAAATTAACTATATCTAAATCTTAATAGCTAACAAATAGTTTCATTTTATAGTATACATAAGGAAAAGACAATTTATTAAAGGATTTATTTGTGAAAATGGAAGTTATGTTTATCTAATTTACTGAATTATTTAATAATTCATTAACAAATCATTAAACAAGATGATACAAATACTGAAAACACTGAATAGTTTATGCTTTAAAAGTTAACAATACAAACAATACCATGTATTGCAAATGTTTAATTGTTCCATACATACGTTTTTATACATTCGCTCATTTAACAATTAAAGTTTTTCTTTCTTTTTTTTTTTTTTTTTCTTCTACATATCTTCGTCTCTCTTTTTGTATATTTTAAATCAGATCATCAAAACAATTACTTAATACTGGTCAAAAAATAATTAAAATTTACAAAATTTGTTATCCTATCAAAGTTTATTTATACTATCAGAAAACCAAAATAATTCGAGCACAAAAATTTAAGAAATTTTCAATGATTTATCACTTGTAATAAATGAAGATTGACATTGTTCCATGTATTTAGCACATTCTCATGATAAAAACTAATTCACATTCAAATGTTTTCGATCTTATCTCCAAATAAAAATTAATCTAAGTATTTCCAATCAATAACTAATCTTATATTCACTGGTTATGCTTATCAGCCCTTTATTTACATATCCATTTTCCTTTTTTAGCATTGTATCACAACATGCCTTTGTAAATTACTGTATATAAGGAATTAAATTTCGTTAAGATTTCACTCATTCATTGATTTATTCATTGACTCTATTCCTTTGCTCATTTCGGATTATCATTCTTCTCATTGCTTTTATTAATTGCTTATCACTGTCTCGACATGATTGCTGGCACATCTATTACAAATCTTCCACAAGGAATAAACCTTTATTGCAAGACTTGTCCGTTAAACAACAAGTTACCCAAATACTAAGAAACTTTCATGACATATAAATGCAGAATATAGTTAACTTTAATAATACAGGCCCAACGCATTTATGAGGTGGAATAATTATTTTTCAATATTTTTATATTACAATTATTTTCCAATATTTAAATAAAGCTTCAAAAAAAAAAGAATTTTCGATTAATTCATTTTCAGAATCATCTGACCAAATTGTAGATCTGAAGACTTTTTTGCTGGTATAATAGCTTCTCAGTTTTGCAACAAATGCAGTCACAGATTTATATCAGAAATCTCCACACAACCAGGAAGCAGAACCATTTCAAAACTATATGTCACAAAATATTAGAACATTGCATTTCAAATTTAACGAGCTTCTCTGTTACGGGATGCTCTCGAAATGAGATTTCTACCTTTACTTTCTTTTGTTCATCGCTATCACTAGCTGCTGATTCAAGCCGAAAATTAGGCGCAGAATCCGCGGACGTCAACAAACACCTATTGGACCTTAAACATTCAAAATAACAAACTTCGAACTCAAAACACCTTCAAGCAATAGTCGCTTGATGATGAATGATAATAGATTGTATTCAATGTCAAGGTTGTTTTGGTATCTTAAAGCGTTGAGATGCGAGATAACTTTCCTTTTGAATTTCAGGAGACAAGAAAACACTTACAGCAAAACTATGGAAAATAGAATTTTTAAGTTTAAATCGAATCAAACTGAATTACCTGTTAAGGCTTAAGTGACTTTTAACGAGATCGTTCGAGCACTGAGCTGCCATAAGGGACAATTCACCCGCCAGCACTGTCGAACAAATAATTTCCGCCAAACGTGTAGCACATTCACCTGGGACTGAAGTTGGTGTCCCACAACCCATTATCTTAATAACACGTACTCACTGTTTTGAACACACAGATGCAAACATCAAAGTTCTGGGATTTTCAAATCTTTCACTATTTCTCGATCCCGCAGAAAATATCTCTGAGTCACAAAAAAAAAGCTGTAGAAATTTTTAAGAAACCTGTAAGCATGCTTTCTGAGCTGGTAATATAGTACCACCTCCAACAGTTCCAACTTCAAGGCAACGCATGGTGCATGAAATGTACAAATCACCAAGTTCAGTTTTTTCCATTGTAGTTAAACACATACTGCTGGACACAACCTGAGCAACGTCCTGTAACGCCAAAATATGTTGCATAACAAGATATCTCAGTGATAAAAGTCTTTTGGGAAATAACAGGAAAATTATAGATCCTGAGTTTACAAGCCAAACCTGTCCAGTCGCAATGAATATAGCTGCAACAACATTAGCTGCATGTGCATTCCAACCACCAATGGTACCAGCCATGGAAGAACCAATCAGCAGTTTTGCTTGTCCTAACCGTACCAATGCATCAACATTAGTTTTAAGGACGGTTTGTACTACTGTAACTGGAATCGTTGCTTCGGCAACCATCGATTTCCCACGCCCTTTAATCCTGCAAAAACCATGAGTCATCGGCTGCATTGCAGCTGAAAAAAAATATAATAACAATGAAACTTATAGGAAACTAAAAGCATTAGATAATAGCAAGTGAAAAGAGTAACCAATTAATCGCGCTAGCTTTCTTGTCCACACAGTAATTACCAGACAACGACAATACCTCCATATCAGGATATTTCTCTTTTAAATATGACAATACTGCGTTTGCACCTCTGCAACATTAAATATGCATATTCTTTTTTTAAGTGGAAATTATCAATCACAAAATAGGATGTGTAATAAGATATTCTAAGATAATAGAGCAAAGTAAAGTCAATGGAACAAACGGATTACCCGTCAGAAAACAACTGAGCTGATCGACGTCATAAACTGAACAGCACACAAATGAAAAGTCCCATTTATGCAAATTTGGATGGTGAACTGTTTGACGGATTAGGTGCGGCAAAGAAAATAAAAGTTTTAACTATTACTTCCACTCATTAACATTCGAAAAGAAATACGTAAAAGTAGAGAAAAATTACTTTGAAACCATATTCATCCCCATTGCATCACCTGTTTTAGCTTCAAATCTTATAAATAACAAACGACCAGCGATATTTGTCTCAAGACGTTGCAACTTCGCAAAACTGCAAAACAATAAGAAATTCTACTGCAGATCTTCGAAATAAGATAAACTACTATTCTGATTTTCTGATGACGCATGTTTGATGAATGATAGTGCGTTTGACAGATAATACATTCGAATATCAAACATCTCATTCAATCCATCACTTGCACCACTAACTGAGATGTACCTGCTTGTCGAATCAAAAACAGCTTTGATTTTTTCGAAGCCACTTGGTGAATCTAACAAATTCTTCATCTCACTGAAAAAAACATGTTTAAGTTTTACATTTAACAAAGCCTCACTTTGAATAAGATAATTTAAATATGAACGATAAGCACTTCTACACCAAAACTTAGTATAATGATCCATAAAGACAGACAACTGTAGGGTTGCAACAGTAATATGAAAACAAATGAGATGCAATCTATTGTCATTAAGGACTACAATTAGTGGTTTAGCAAAACCACTATTTTTTTCATAAATTTAGATTAATCCAGCAACAAGAAAAGAGATATGAAAGAAACCGAAGTCTTTGTTTTTATTTTGTATAAGAAGAATATCATTTTTGCAATGCATTACACCGCCTAAAAGAATTACACGAAAAATACGGTTAACGATTTCTCTCTCGGATAACTAAGGTCAATAATCATCATAAAGATAAGCGATTCATTATGGCAATGCACGCATCATCACTGCACCTTTGATGACCTGCTATAAAAACAGAACTGATCACTGAATTTTGTAGTCACTAAGATCACTATGATCTCATGAGCTTACAGCGTTCTAGCGACATTCGCAAACTGAACAACAGGCGCACGCGTCATTCCATCCCTATACATACGAACCGTGACACCGCCAGATTCCTGTGATGAATTATTTGTTTCACTTGAAGTAAGTTTAAAAAAATGCAACATAAATATCCTCGATATTTTTTGAAATTTTTTTCAATCAATTAACTTACAAAAACTGCGCGACAACCACGGTTGGTACTAGCGATAAGAGCACCTTCCGTAGTAGACATTGGTACAAAACATTTCCGCCCGTTCACCAGTAGCGGCCCAACAATTCCCGTCGGAACCGGAACATAGCCAATGACATTTTCGCAGCATGATCCGTTCACCTGTAACATGTCAAATCCGTTGAACTACTTCAAAAAAAAAAAAGAAAGAAAAAGATTATAAATAACAGAAAAATGCTAGTAACAACAAGAGGATACTTACGTAACTGTAGTCATACTGTCGAAATGGCAAATTCTGCAATGATATATTGGCGGTTTCATAGAAATGTGACCTCCGCAATGAAACCGCACGGAGAAAATCGTTACTTAATTTTTGTTCTAAGTCTCGCTGTTTTAAATGCCCAAAACTCAACAGTTGCATTATTTCCCTGTAAAAAAAATGAAATCTTTTTCTGATCAATATCTTAATAATTCAAACATTAGCGCTAGTTTCATTGATCTTTTCCTGTTTGAAAACAAGTCCCATATAAAAGCAGAGCATCAACATCGTTTAATTCTGCTAAATTTCCAGATAATACGAGAAAACAGTTATTGGCATACCTGTCATTCAATGATGCACAATTATCCGTCGCTTTACCTAACTTCAAATTCCGAATTAACGTTGATATCGTTTCAACATTTGTTTCTCTTTCATTACTAGCTTTCGGATTTCTTGAAACTATTGGTTTGTCTCCTGAATCACTACTTTCCTGCATTACCGTCTGGTTATCCACATCTCAAATAGAAGAGGTTACTAATTAAAGTGACAAGATATTAGTCGGGACTAACCTCATCACGAATAATATTTAATTACCTTAGTCTCTCGGAAGTAATTACATCACTGTGCAGAAAAAATCATTCAATTCAGAATGATCTTTACGTATTCAGTCCTCTCAAAAACAACATTTTTATTATATCACGCGAAACAAATTAAGCAATCCTATTTATTCTAATAGCATTTACATCATTTCATCGTCTTAGAAATGACTGAATATACCTTCTGTAGTTTTTACTGGTCCAACTGTGAAAATGGTTTTGCATGGGAGACTTTTGTATTTGAAATTTTCGCTTATCTCGGATATGATATCATTGAACAGCTTGATTCTCCATTGGTCGTCTTTATCAACGATCACGTCATTTATCTTTTTCAAAAGCCACACTTCATCAACTACGAAATTTCCTTCCTTTTTCGAATATTCTGACATTCTATACCCTTGAAAATATTTCAGTGAAATCTAACCACTTTTGATTTCAACAATGCTAACAGGAGAAAAATAATTATAGCTACAAACAAAGAAATCAAAAGAAATAACATACATGTATGGATTTCCTACCGTTTAAGAAAAACTTGAATCCTCAAGATATTAAAAGAAAAGCCTCTCATTTTTACCATATTAGAGACAGCATGAACCAGAAGAATCTTTCTAGATTTCGCAAAAAACAAATCACATCACTGATAAAGTGATGACGACCAATTAGACTTAGAAAATGAAAAGAAGATGGATAAAAAGTACAGTATGTTAAATAAACAACTATTCAATCATGATATCATGAATACCGATTTCTAACATATTGATTTAAGATTGTCCAAAATCCGAAAAAATTATCATATCTTCCCGATGTTCTCCATTTCTAGCATATCATAATAACATAGCCAGAAATGGGAAAAATCGAAAACAACAGGAGATCATCAGGAGAACTACTATTTAGATTCGGTAAAAATTACCGGAGAGTTATGTAATCATAGAAATCCTGAATAATGCTTACCTGAACTGTGCAATTCACTCGAACTAAAAATGCCCCGAAAAACGCGGTCCCGAAATAACCACCAAAACAAATAAGCCGCGGAAAAGTTGAAAACTATTAGCGGGAAAAGAATGTTAACAGCATTCCGAAAATCTTTACAAGATCATATCTATACTATTACAACTTTCTATTTAGATACGATGTTACAGTATATGCAGTAGAATACTGAGGTTACTGTTTACCGTATGAAGATGCCGACTTGATGGTATTGCTTAAAGTTTACAAAACAATTGCAAAAATTTAATTAATTTTGATTTCGTTCAAGTCTAAAATCGAAATATTTACTCAAATTTAAAATTAAAATTTTTAGTGTGACAATTTCAAATATTGATAAAATAAGTCACTTTGTAATAAAATCTCAGATTTAATTGATTCATTCCATGAAATTATCAAGTTAATGTATTAGCAAATTTCTCAAGCTGTACTATTTTGAAGCATTTAAACATTTAACTTCCATTTTAATGCATATTTATATGTTAAATGCAAATGTGTTCGCATATTTAATATGGTTATTTAAAAGAAAATAATTGAAAATTTAATTCCAGATTATTTAAATATCGCGTGAATATGTTGCTGTTACCGGTGTTTTTCATTTTTGCGACAATTTGTGAATCGTTTAATGATACTATTTTTGGTACGGTTACACTTTCCTTTCTCATCAGTATTACAATAGCACAAAAATATTTGAAAACAATTAGCATTTTCAAATAAATAAGAAAAAAAATTCATATTTATAAAGTTTTTGGTAATATATTATAAATTCAAATAGTTCTCTTCACAAAATCATTTAAAAAATCAGGTATGATATTATTTACAAATTTATTATATGTCTTTTCTTACTAAAAATTTCTTTTTAATAAACTTTACGATACAATAAATGTAAACTATCAATGAAGAATAATTCATCAACTTTATATCATTTTCAAGAATAACTTAATAGCAATTATTCAACTGAAATTACCGATCAAAATTTAATTTACGAATTTTAAAATTATTCCTAATTAGGCAAAGTTTTACGCATGGGAAATCATAACATTACAAAAAGATTACGATATTTTATACTCTTCAAAGAATTTACGAGAAGAAATTTTTCTAATTCCTCCTTACTTCAATGTGATGGTTGAAACATTTCAACAGAAACTAATTATTTCTTATGTAAAATGAAGTATTTAAAAGTGAATTAATCCAAAAATTAAGATTAAAATGTGGCAGAAAAAAATGAAACGAATGACAAACATGATTTCACTATAATTTTCTTCTCAAGGCATTGCAGAAATATCCTTTAGGAATGAAAAAAATAATGAAACTAACATTTCAATTACATTGTTTAACATTTCAACAAGTAGACAGATTTTTGCAAGGAAAAAAAAAATGACAAAAATAAATTGATTTATCAATTATGACAATCTTTCATTGAATTCTCTATCTTATACATTCATATTTGACATATCACCTGATTTAATCTTAGTTTTAGCAAAAAGTTATTTCTTCAGTTTGAAACATCATGCTATCTATTTGAATTATTTCATTTATAATAATTAATAATTCCAAAATAAAATTGAACAAATACAGGCGCGAAAATTATCAGTAATGTTCTTATCATTTGCTATATTAAAGACATTTTATTATAATTCGTATAATCACATTATTAAATATATTTTATTTCTATTAACTCAAGATTTCAAATACGATGAGAAAAGAAGTGTTATATTTTTACAGTAGCATTAGAAATAAAAAGTTTTTTATTACAGAACCACAACCTGTATTTGTGGAAAACATGAATATCTCGATGCCAATCGTGAAAATTGACGAGACAACACGTTACGTACCGATGGGACGTCATATCATACTTAACTGTGTATCTTGGAATTCAGCTGGATATAATTATGATAATCAAAATAAACCAATGAAGTGGATATTTCGTGATATTCAGGATTATCGTAGCATCCCTATCGATATTAAGAATAGGTAACTCGATAAAATGAAAGATTTTAGTAATAATTCAAAAAATTAACCTTAAAAAATTTAACTTTATAAAATTTCGAAACATTTGTTATTTTAAACTTATTATGATAACGATTATATTCGGCAAAAACTTCTCGAAATAATATTCTTTTTTTCTCATATTTTCAACCTTTCAAAGCTAATCCTTTATATTTTGTCAGAAGTTAAACATAATTTAAAATTTCATATTTCATACTTGCAAATTTACTGTTAGTCATTGATTTCACTTCATTGACTTTTTTTTCTTATAGTTTTCCTCATTTTCATACATAATTTAATTTTAAATTTACTTCATATTTTAAGCCGATTTTCTTTCAATGAAACAGATGGTCGTCTTATTCTTTATGCAGCACAAAAAGAAAACGAAGGCATCTATGATTGTCATGTTGGTTTAGCCCCAGGCATTGAATGGGTTTCACGAATTAATCTTTGTAAGTATTGTAAAATTTTAATCAATAATAAAATAGAAATTTAATTTAGTTGATCAAAAATCAAAGATGTAAAATATTTTTGAATTTTGAAATTTGTTATTCTCTTCCATTGGAAAAATTGAAATCAAGAAACAATTGAAATTTTGTCCTGTGATTTGTTGTCGGTAATCCAACCAACAACTTTGGAATGTTAAGATGCTTAAATGATATAGAACTATTATCATCAAAAGATACAATGTATTTGATTCATGAATAGTTTTTAAATAGTGTCATATTTCATACATGAGAAATATCAAAACATGAATAGTTTGATATACGGAAGACGGAATTGATATACGGAAGACGGGATAAGTATACGTACATGTTATATATATTAGCAAATATAGTTTTAATGTGATAGACTAAAATAGATTGAAAAAATTACGAATTATAATACTTATCAGTTATTTCCGACTAATGATGAAATGTTAAAATGGTACTGGCAACTTTATTAGAATGATAATATCATTTATATTTTAATTATAATTACTCACGATTCCATAATATAATGAAAGAGTCATTCTGTAATATTAAAACATATGAACGAACTATTTTGAAAAAACTTATATTTGAACTAATTCAAGATTTAAAATTTACATACTAATAATTCGCTTATCATTTTACGTCATATTGCGCGAAAAGTAATACAGCGAAAAAATCATTTTACGTGTGTGAAATCTTAATATGCAATTATTTAAAATTGTAAAAATTTACTAAAATATATTGTATTCTAACTATTAAATCGACTGAATACAATCTACTAAGGTATCTATTCCAGATGTACAAGATTGTGATGAAGAGCATGATTTAACTTCATTTCATAATATTATGAATCCATGTCGTTATGGTGGTTGTACTATAGATACTTTCCCTAATGCACCACTTTTAAAATATTTGAAATGCAATTGTGTTTTACAATATACAGGAGAATTTTGTACTGGTAATATTTTATTACGATATTAAAAATATCCTACTACTGTTTCAATTCATATCAATGATAATAGCAAAATATTGTAACATTTTGACCAAGAAGTAAACAAAGTAGAATACAACTGTAACGTTCAGTTCAAGTTTTGTTCAACTACAATATACAACACGTATTTAACGCATGAAATTAATAAGAATAAAAAATTATGCAGAAAAGTCTTAGTAATAATTTATAAATTACTGATAAAAATAAATATTGAAATATCATCATCATCATTAAATATTTCATTTTTCATCTAAAATACATTTGATTAATTCATAAAAGGAAATTTTCATCAAAATAAATCAAAAATTTTGTTAACAATATTTGATAAGTTAATTCCCTCAAGAAAAATAGTTAAATAGTACTCATTTTATGATAAATCGATTCCTTCACTTGTGTTAAATTTATATCTGTAAGAAATTCGTTAAGTTCAAAAATTCAACTTAGTTTATCCAATAGTAATTAATTTATTCATTTCATGATGTACTTTAAACAGAACTTGTTGATGGAACTATCGGACGTGAAATCCTGCGTTTCTCACCACTTATAGCACACATTTGTTCGACTTTATGCATAATTATTACTTTGTTTTGTTGCAAGAGAACGTTTGTATTTTAACATCTCTTTAATTATTTACTTCCTAATTAGTGCTAATAAACATTTTAGAAAGAAATTTTCTGACTATTACATTGATTTATCATTAACACTTACATACATCCCTAAAAAAAAGTAAGACAATGAAGTTTTTTCTTTCTTTTTTTATGAAATTTGAAATTGCAATTTTTTTTTTTTTTTTTGTTTGCAGCGATAGTCGCAAAAAAATTGTTTCATTGGAAGATCTTGCACCATCACCACTAGATATGTCGGATGATCCAAGAATACTCTATCCTGTGGCCATGTTACCGGTTGTAGAAAGCGGAGAACCGATTGAAGAGACGGAATTGAATGCTCGAACAATTGCTATTTGCCTTGATCAACTACAAAATGCTATCATATGAATAAATCACAACCAACAATATTTTTTACATTACTTTGTTAAGCAAATTTAATTTTTTCTCCACTTTCATTTGTTATTTTCAAAATTTTCCCTTGTAATTTACAATAAACGTGACAAGCAATAATGGAATATTTTTTGTTTTATATTTTTTGTAGAATATTAAATTTTATTAAGAATAGTTCAAATTCCATATCAAATTGGATGTTTTCGGAGGAAAAAAACGAAGCAACTTTCACATCAAATTAAATTTTTTATTCCTTATATTTTAATTTTTTAAAAGTTTGTAAATATCGTTAAATGTCAAAACTTTTCTTGAAACCTTTTTTTTTTTCTTTTAAAAGAAGGAAATGGTGTAAGTTATTATGATACATGAGTTGTTTCGCCATCACAATATTAATAAATAAATAGAAACAAAGAAATAAAAGGAACAAAAAGGCAAAATTGTCGAGTGATGTCATAAATTTTCGGATTTTATTAGAAATTCATTGGAATGAGTGGTTTATTGAAGATTTAACGAATTTTATAGTGTCAAATAATTCAGGGGATGACACAAACTCAACGTTTATTTCATTAAAAATTTAGCCAATTTTATGACTACAAATACTATTGATGTTATACGTATCTTTTTTAATTTATCCATCGTTTTAGGGTTCAATTATAGTTTTATGCAAAATTTAACCACTTTTATGTCTATAAATATTAGCACCATATATATTTCTAATTTCATTTCATACAACATTTTTAAACCAGCGCAAAAGGCATTATTCCAGTGATGCTAATTTGTGACAATTAATTTTGTTTGGTTAAAAAAACTGATATTTAAGCTAAAAAAATTCAAAATTTTATATTTTATCAAACACAGTTACTTAATTTTAATATATTTTCACTGTATGTTTATTTGTTTTTTTAAGTCACATTTCTAGTGATTGCCATTTTATTAAATTCATGGAATCCATCTAAATTCTTGCTTTTACTAACTTACTGTGGAAGAAGTGACAATTAACATTTTGATTATACGATCAAAGTGCCAACGCTATACAGTAATATAAGCACAACATCCATAGTTACTGTTGTTACAGTAATGTAATCAATTAAGGAATAGATAAGATATGACGGTATGAGAGCGGTATAGCGACAATGTCCAAGTGTTGACCTTGCTGCTTTACAACAAGTTCGTAAAGTGTTTCGCCTCCTGAAACTGTCACATTAGATAATAGTTAATAAGTGCAAAAAAAAAAAAAAAAAAACTAATACGTTAATCCGAGACATTATTTACATTACGAAACAAGCTGACATTTTAAATTACCAAATTGTTTATTCTAAATTTGCAATTCCAAGTTTGATAATAAGACTATTGCTTTCATCAATCAATAGGTTAAGTGAAATTCTTCGAATCATAAACTTTACTTACAGTATTTTGCATGATGATTATATCCCGTATGAAATAATTATGTTCTTTATCATTTCAAATACAAATTACTGTATTCCTAATAATCGAAAATTTAAATTTCTGAATATATATTATTAGATAAGGTTACACTATTATTGCTATCCATTCGATGCTAGTAAATAATTATATGTATCATTGGCCTTTCATCTCTTATAATTTTAGCGCAACGAAAAGAAAAATATCATTTCATACTTTACCTTTTTTGATTCCATAGTACTGAATGGAATATTTTAAGTAAATGAATTAGTTTCAATCCAGGAAGAAAGCAATTTTGCTGATTTAATAATTTCATTTTTGAAAACTTTTTACCTTTTCAATGCTTCAACGCTTATTGGATATTTATTGAAATTTCTTCTAAATTCATAACTAGTACATTACAGTTGATTTAGTCAGTTACATTAGGTCAAATTTCAATATTTTCTTACTTTCTTTGTTCTCTTTTTTTTCTACAATTACTATAAATTGCGCTTTTATCATTATTGATAAGCAACTGCTATCGTTTACCAAAGTTTCAATTTAGCTAACATTCCTTGAATTGAAATTGCTTGTGAAATGAATTTATTAATGTTTATTAAGGAAGCTTATTTGTTTGTTTGTTTGTTTTGTGATTGAAATTAGCTAAACTAACAAATATTATCATATATAGGCTATCATAATTCTTAATATTATTCGACTTTTTCTTTTTTTTTTTAAAAAAAAAGGAAATTAATTATGCTATTCATGCAGTATAATGAAAATTTCGCTTTGCATACAAAGTATCTAAGTAACTCAATTAGAAATAGAGAAAGCAAAAGATTTTACTTACGTAAATAAAACTTCCTGTTCCTGTCACTTTAAATTGAATTAATTAGATGGTTCGCATTTACAGCTAAAATTTTGATTTTCTGATATCAAATCTTGTTTATCACAGATTCTTGAATATGTTCATGAATTTATTCATGATGTCACTTTAATAGACACTCTTCAATTCTGAAATGAAACAATTCAGGCACTAAATATCAAATAAGGATTTATTTGGAAATTTGATGGTGAATGTGGGAAAATTTAATACTCGAGGGATAAAATTGATTATTTTTGAAGCTATTTTATTTTATTTTGATAAAATTTCGAGAAATTTTATATAATTATTTTATGGAAATTTCAATTGTCAACTTGATCTTTATAATGAAATGTAAAAATAGGATCTAGAAAGTAAACAAAATGCTAAATGGAATATAATATCAATGTAATATAAATATAATGTAATGAATAAAACGGAAGAAAAAAAAAGATTCGAAGAAAATAGAATAGAGCCTAATTATCGGAAAAGGAGCATTATTGAGAAAGGCAGTAATGAATTGAAGAAAATCGGTTAAAAATCCTGAAAACATCAAAAGATAATAGTTTCAAAAAATTTCAGGCTGTTTTTCAACCATACATTAATTATACATTTTCCATTCCCACTTTCTGCTTATTAGATTTTTTTTTTTTTGCTTAAATTCCAAAAAGAAAAATAAAGGAAAAAAATATGGTCCTAAAAATGATTGCAGTGGAATTTTTTCGCTTTTTCACCCATAAGAAATTTGAATATATCTCTTAAATTTTTACAAAATAAATATGACAAATAATGGAGTTTGCATTGATTAAATTTGAAATGTTTGATGAATGAAATCTGGAAAGTTTCAAAACGAAAACAATTTTCGCTGCTTATTAGCAAGTTTGATAATTTTCTTCTTCATCAGAATTTCATAAAGTAATGAAAAAATATTTAAAAAAGTTATTGACAATTTTACAAACGATTCATTTTTAACAAAAGTTAATTGGTTTGCATTTTGATGTGACAACTATTTGATATATGCAAATATGCATTCTTCAAAGAAACAAAACGTTTTTGAACATAACATATTTAAATATATTACTTCTATTAATATTAATTAAATTTCTCTCTAATTTACAGCAATCATATTCCAAATCATTTTTATGTTAGAGAATTTATCGTAATATTTAAAACCATCTTCAGTTTTTACAAATAACTTTTTTAACTTTTTGCTAATTTTAGTATTTCCAACGGTTGTTAATTTGTTCTCTATATTTCTTTACGTTATAAGCATTCTTGCTATTCATTGAAGATAAATTATTTTCAACCTAATCATAACTATGAAAGAAACAGATTAAATTAATTTTAAATTTTGGAAATTCTCGAATTATTTCATTCCTGAGATATTTGTGTATATCTCAGTATTAATGTAAATGTGAATGGGCGGAACTTTGTTTCAAATGAAAAATTATGTCATATATGTTAATGTTAAGTATTGACAATTACCTCATCAACTAGTAATGAATAATTTAAATTCAATTTAATTCTTTGAAGGCTATAATCCTCCTTCTTTCCCTAACAGAAGAATTAATAAATATTTTATATAAAATCACATGTTAGTAAGTGAATCTAGACAGACACAAATTTGAAACAAATTTAATTTAAATAATATTATAATTGAAAGTATATATTTCATAAACTGAAACACTTGCGAAATATATATTTTGCTGGTATCGCTCTATTTGATTTGATCGCTTTATCACTTACTTATCGCTTCTCTGTTTACTAACGTGTTTTGAAGTGATAAATGACAGTTTGATAAATCAAAATAAATAATTAGATTAGATTCCTGTCAACGTCAATCATTTTTAGCCTATCATGTATCATATCATATCATATCATACCTAACATATTATATTGTCGCATATTTCTCACTTATTTTTTTAAAATAGAAACGCGAGGATACTTTTATTAGCAATACAACGATTCATTCGACTCATCAAAAAAAAAAAAAAAAAATCTTTTTGATTTATACTTAATATATAATACATTCAATTCATAAATTCAAATTTTATATACCGATATATTTCAATTAATCGATAATAAATAACAGAAAGACTAGGAGTGATTAATCGAAAGATCCTAGAAAATAAATGAGCATTTTATATCTTTGCTTAATTTGAATAAATTAAAACAAAATTCTTAAAAGTCGGAAAAAATTCGAGCAATTTTTAAGTTTTAGTTTTTTTGCAAAGTAATTCTAGTTCTACCATTTTCTTTTCTTTTCTATCTTTCAGATTTCGAATATGAGATCAAAAATATTCAGCTGATATTTATGAATTTCTTTTGTATGAACTACATACTAAAAATTGAAGAAATGAGATGAGAAAAGAGGAAATGGTCAGTCAGTTGACCGGTGATTCTGTGATAAATCCTGCCAAATGGATCAATTTAATTCTTTTCTTATTTCCTTTCCTTTCGTGAGGCATATATGTTACTATGGAAGCATATTAGCCTGTCCAAAAAGCTTTTAAAGGCCAAAAAGTACATAAGTACGATTAGAAAACTTTGAAATTACGAAGAGTTTCCTGGATAATAATTAGAGAAAGCTATAATAAACAGAATGGATAACAAGTTGGTTAATTACATCAATTAAGCTATAATTAACTCTTTGGAAATATAGAGGAAGATAAATAAAAAAACTAAGAAATTTAAACAAAATTTTTCCCCCATTATTAAATTTTAGTTTATGTAAGTTAAATTTCAATTTATAATATTAACTTCTAGTTTATACGATGAAGTTTTAACGTGACAGCCAAAATTTTCATCATTTTATTTCAGTACATTCCTGTGATAATACTTTCGTAGAATTTGTAAGTAAATTTATTTCATAAAATTTGATAATTTAATTCAAATCGATCAATATTTATCTGCAATGTCGTTTAGAATAATATTTTAAAGATGATATACGCACATAAGAAAAGTTTATGGGTATAAATTCAACAAAAATGATGAAAAATCAACTTTTATAAAAGAATGTATTTAAAAAAGATTTTTTTCTTTTTTAAGAAAAAAAAAAAATCACAAAAGTTAATTAGTCTTAATGACGTTGTTTTTTTCTTTTTCCAGCAGAACATAATCAATTTTGTTTTAACTAAAAATTATCAATTATAGCTTTATAGTAAGTAATAAATTTAATTATACCCATAGTATCTCAAAATTAAAAGGGAATGAATAACATATTAAACAAAAATTGGATCAAAAATCATTTGATTTGGTAAATCTGAGTTCAAAAAAAAAAGAAAAAGAAAAGAATCCATATGTTTTGAAGTAAAATTTTGCTTCATTCCATATGTATACAAACAAAAATTTTTCATTCATTCCCAATAATTATTTCTTCCAAATAAAAGTATCAAATAATATTAATATCTTTATTGATTTATTCATTCATTCATTTTTAAAATTACTGATGACAATTGAATTTCACAACAAATTTTTAGCATTCCATCAAGTGTAAAATTCATTGATAGCCAATGCTATATAAATTTCAAGACTCAAATTTAGTCGATCACGCCTAAAATACTCTCTTTTTTTTTTTCCATTGCTTTCATATTTTCCGTCATACATCGAATTTCAATCCAATACGTATATATATCTAACATTGTTCTTAATTTCATTTCTTTTCATTAATCGATCAATATTTAGCAATTTACTGTCTTATTTATTAATGTTTGCAATTTACTTAATCAATATTTAAAAACTTACATATTTTGTCTTTTCGTTTTTCGTTAAAATGAAAATAAAAGAAGAACATAGCAATTTGTAGAAAAATATGAATTCATGCAAATTGCTTTTTTTTTTTTGAGTTGTGCAAATTTTGCATGCTAATTAATATTTGTTACACTGTAATTAATCACTTCATTCCAATAACACATGTTATAATTGTAGTAATATTAACACTATGCAAATTACACTGCAATCTATTCAAATGACTACGGTAAAATAATACAGATTACATATTTAATTTGCAAATTCCTCCTTTTTTCTTTTTTTTCTTTTTTTTTTAGAAATGTTATAACATAATATAACAATTCATCTTTAATATTCATTCAAACTTAAATTCTTTTTTTTTTTTTTTTTTTTCAATGAAGAAAGGAAAGATACGGTAATTTAAAACACTTTTTTTTTTTTTTTCCTTTTGAAAATTTCTCAATGTAATACGTTAATTGGAAAAGAAAATAGATGTAAAGGTAATGACACAATAATTAGGAATGGATTTATTACATAATAAATTAGCTGAAGTAATACAATTTAATCAAATTTAAAAAAAAAAAAATCATTTTTGATTAAATTTTTGCATGTACAATTTTGTAATAGTTAAAATTTGAAATAAATTTGATTGTTATTCACATTTTATCATTAAATATTTTTACCAATATTACCTTCATAAAATACTTCACCAATCAATTACAATATTGTATACACATTTCACATTGAACATTGCATTGAGTTTAGTATTTAGTAAGTCATTGAAAAAAAAAAAAAAATTTTATTTTTAATAATTTTCAAAACGAATCATTTATTTGGTCCATTTTTCTCTTTTTTTTTTTTTTTTTTTTTGTTAGTGTGATTTTTATATCATAAGATTTGATAATTTATACAAAATCGTATTACGTCAGATTGAGCATTTTTTTTTTTTTAAAAAAAAAATGTATGTATAGGGAAAATTTAATTGTAATTTTTCAATTTTCTCTTGCTTTTATGAATCATAGAAATGCACTGATGACAAGTTTTATCGTTTGTGTGATAAATTAAATTAAGAATGTGTTTGTCACAAAGAAGCTGAAGTGCATCTCTACATGTAGATATTTATAAATATTAGGTATGAAAAACTTAATTAAATTTTGATCCGCAAAATTTTCGTTCATTTTTTTTTTCTTTTAAGACGAATGAATCAAATGAAGAATAGAGTACAGTTTGAATTTGCTTTATGTCACCTATTTTTTTTTATTATAAACTAAAATTTAAAAGTAAATTTAAGCGATTAATTTTGATATAACTTTCAAATCTTTTTTTTTTTTTGCTGATATGAAAGATAAGTAAATTCGTTTTGGTTACGCTTCTTTTCGTCTGAAAATGTTTGATCAATTAAATTTAAATTGTAAAAATTTTGTGTGAAAAATATGGAAACAAATCAATGAGGTATTGGTAAAGGAAAATAGTATTCGATACACAAGAAATGAACTGTAGATAGTAGATGTAGGTGGAGAAAATAGGTATTTTAGAATAAATTGACCTAATATAGAAGCATTATAGGAATATGATTATTCTAAGATATCTCGGGAATGTCATCAAAATATCTTGACAACCATGTAATAATTCTTGTTAGAGAGATGAAAAAATGATTTGTTTTAAATTGTTATTGTATAAATCGTTAGTGTTACTGCTAAACATGCAGTTTTCGTATTTTTCAATTGAAAACTTTTAAATTTAGCATTACTGTTTATCGATTAACCTATTAATCAATAATATCTTTTTATCTTTACAATAAGATAAATATTTTAAACCCATGTAAAACTTAATTCATTATTTTTACGGTTATTTGTTAATAGGTGTAACAACGACAATTGAAAAAGTAAAACATTTTAATTTAATATTTTCGAGTTCATTTTTTTCAAATTTCTGTATTGTTTGAATTGGTTAGCTTACTCTTTTACTTACCTTTTTAGTTTGAGATTTCAAATGATAGCATTTTTTTCCAAAAAGGTGTGCCAGCATATGATTTGATAAAAAATGTTATGATAACGACCAGGAAAGCAGTCAGCAAAATTCAGACTTACAGATTCTTCATTATTACATTTAATCTTAATATAGTATAACAGTAAATTATTATCTGTGGAAACTTTTAGAAGAATAAAATCTGGAAGATCGTAGGACGGAAAACAAAGATTTGGAATACCGATACAAAAAACGTAAAATCACATAAATTTTGACTGACGAACAATAAATGATCATTAACTTTCCACTGTTTACAATAATGGTTTTTAATAAACAGATTTGATTTGCAGTTATATTATAATTATATTGAAATGATTTTAAATGTTACAATTTGCATAATAAAGACAAATTGACATTTCTCGTTGTTTTCTAAAATACTTCTTTAATTAGCAAATAAATATTGACCTGAAAAAACAAATATTTTATGTGCAAGAAAATTAATGCTACGTTTACAAACATATGTTTATAATGGGGAAAATTTTTTTTTTTTCAATTTAATTTCAGATAGCAATGATTTCACTGCTATTATTTCTTGGAATATCTTGCACCGCTCGCATTTTATCACCACAACTACTTCATTCACCTCATTTTTATGCTATCAAGAAGTTTTCGTTGCGACATTTGAAAAAATTTCCAGGTTTGGTTGAGATTTATATTTTAAATTCATGAAAGTGCAACAGTAGATCTGACAAAATTTTTAACAATTAATCATGATTGTGCAAATGATGATGTTTACAAAACAATCCAACAAATTTAGAAGATTTTTGAGCACAATTAGCTAATTTATGACCGGTTAATTCCACATTTTTTTGATTATCTCACAAATATTCCATAAACAAATTTAGGTGGAAATATCAATGATACAGCAATGAATTCAAAAGACGGACAAATGTTGATTGAGGAACGAACACAATTAACACAGCTTAACAGGCTTCTCAAAAAGCCTGTTTTCAATTTTGCCAATCTATTTCGGCGCAATTGATAAAAATAATCACTCATCATTTTTCATCATCTCGATATTCATATGTGATAACGCAACAACGAAAATACGATATACAGAAAAGGGAAATACCATCATCATCACTCATAATACTCAATCAGGAAATGATCCCGTTAAAATCTAAATGATAGTATAAAATATACATAAATATATACGTATATCATTAACTAATTGATAATAATTTTTTTTTTGTTTTTTAGCTTCTTTATTTTTTATACGATCATCAATTCTCGAACTATGTACAAACATTTTAATTTGTTGTGTGATGGAGATAAATGGGATCATTAATGAAGTAGATTCTTAATAAATTTCTATGTAATAATAATAACAATAATAATGATAATAGTAATAATAGTAATAATAATAATAATAGTAATAATAATAATAATAACACTAATAATAATAATATTATTAATAATAATAACTTTAATAAAAAAGGCAGTAAAAAATCAGTTTTTCATACAACAAAGGGAAATAGTTATGATTAGTAAAAATTATGAAAGGAAAGCAATAGAAAAATAAATAAATGATTGGAATTTTTCTATGTAAGAAAAAATGAAGTATCAAACTGAATACATTATTAAAAGCTGTTATAAAATGAGACTACAATATAAAGTGTATATGCATTTAAAATTTGCAAATTATCGCATGGTTCTGAAATTTGACGTTGGAAATTCTTCAAGCTTTTTAAAAATAATTTATTCTATTATTTATTAATTACAAATATTTCATGAAATATCACATCTATGGAAAGGCAAATATTTATAATCTAAGATGAACAATAAAACACTTTAATGTACTGATTTCTTCATAGGACGCAATTATTCAATTATAATATCCGTCCATATCCAATATTAGAATTGCTGATTCGATACTGTAATGTAGCTTAGCAAGTCCAATTTTCATCATTTTTATCCAATAGTTTGCTTTACTTATATTACCTATAATTAAAGCATTGCGCCATTGCAATGCTGGATCCAAAATTCCACCAAACAGTAAATTTCCATAATCATTATGTATACTGCTACTGGTAAAGATCAAATGACGAAATTCAGCTCGTTCCGGATAAATGCCCTGTTCGATAATAAATGCTCGCTCAATATATTGCATACGATTATTCAACATTTCCGCCTGTTTGATGCTTATCGATTCATGACCCGCATTGACTGACTGAAAAATTTGCTTCCTTTAATTAATTTTATTTCACTATTAGACATATCTAATGAATTCAACAAAAAAATTCCCCGAACCATAATGATCGAGTAATTTATTTACTTCCTAACTCCTATTGTTTTTTTTTTCCTCCTCCCTTTTACATAACACATTGAAATATCAAATTTTACTTTTTCTTTTCCTCTTTTTTCAAATCATTATCCATTATTAACATTAAAGATGAAAATGCATATTGTAACATAAATTTCATACAAAAATAAGTAATAAATACTGTAATTATTTAAAGTCAGATATCCTACTGTAAATTTTTCATACCGTAATTGCCTAACCGAAAAAGCGATTTTTGTTAAGATAAATTTTCAAATTGAAAACAAACATTACAATTATGTAGAATTGAGTATATCTAATAGAATATATTTTGGTGTAATAATACCTGAGTAATTTCCTGTATTACATTTGCAACAACCTGAAATCGTGTTAATGCATCACGTAGATTTTTAAGAACAACACGATATGTTTTTGTACCAATAGCTTTTGGAATTCCAATATGTTCCAATTGCTGATCCATTCGATCGATAAAATCAGACAATACCAAACCATAATCGTGTAAATTAAATGGGATTATCTAAATTAAAATTAAAAAAAAAAATGTATTCAAAAAATTGTAAAAAATTTAAAAAAATATAAAATGTATGTTATTGTTCTCTAATATTTACAATAATTCCAACTTCTTCTTAATAGTTCTTACAATTTTATTAAAATAATATGACTAACTAAACTATCCGCGATATCTCGTCCAATTTCGAGCCATAATTGTCCTACAGCCATCAGTGCAGTACAGTTTTGATCAAGAAAATTGTCCAATAACCAAGGAATTTCATACATTGTATGATAAAGCATATAAGTATATAATGGCGCACTTTCTAATTTCATATCAATCACTGGGATACCCAAATAAGTTATAAATCGCTAAAATTATATCAAAATAATAATTTTCGAAATAAATTAACGTAGTTTTCCTTCAAATATACATAATTAACTTTCTAAAAATATGTTAGTACAACCTACGTTAAATCTTACTATCCATTACACAATTAAAACAGATCGATAAAGTACAAAAGAACAGCAGTAATCAGACAACCTGAAAATCAGATCCAGTTCCGGGTACACTAATACCGGGAATAGATCGGTCACCGGTAATCGGACCTTTCGGATCATAAAATTTCCAAGAATCTAGTAATGTCATCCTTTCTGCTTCTCGCTCCAACATATTCGGATTTTCCACTCTATTTTAATAAGATTTAAAAAATTCGAGAAATAAGTACAATCATAATTTAAATTTCAAAATTTGAGTAAAGTTATCATTACCATTCACAACATATGATATATGTTATTCTATCATTTTACCTAATACAAATACTACTCATAATAAAATATTATACGCAAATATAATTAGAAAGAGATATATTATACATAATATATGTGTGTCAAATTAAATTTTCTTCTCAAATCATTCTAATGATATAAGCATTATACGTAAATACACTTGTAAATTTTATCACTGCATCAATTTACACGTACGTTCGTACGTGTATGCATATGTTACTTATACGTTCTTTTGTGTATTATCCATAAATATATATATATATATATATATATTCATATTAATAATTTCATTCAAACTTTATAACAAAAAAAGTTTTAGAGTGAAAATTAAAAAAAAAAATTCTTTGTTAAATGAATTTCAAAATAGTATATAATAATAACTTAGCAGCTGCGTTCACAATAACACGATAGAGTAATGGAACAGCTTTAACAGACAGTGACGTATCACCGTTGATATTATCAACGTTAATTACGGCAATAGCACGTTGCTGAAGCGGTTTCATGAATTCTTCCACCCATTCTGTACTTCCTTTAAAAATAATTGAAATATTCATTTTTACTATTCAAAGAAGAAAAAAAAATTCGCAACTGAATGTAATAATATTTGATATAGTCTGTGAAAAATAAAAAAAGAAAAAAAACAAAAATACGGCATTTACCGATAAGTCCAAATTCTTCAGCATCCCATAAGCAAAACATTATTGTACGTCGTGGACGCCAATTTGTTGACTTTTTTATTTTTGATAACACTCGTGCCATCTCCAACATAGTACCCGTAGCGGAAATTGGATCGACTGTACCCTACAAAAAAGAAAAAAAAAAAATATTTTCCTTTTATAAGCTATCAATTATTTGACTAAATATATATTATCTTATCGATCAGATAATAAATGTTGCTATTTTGTCAGCTACTTTTTTTTTCTTCATTTAAATTGCATTAAACAGTATTTTTAAATCAATGGTATTTAAATAATATTAAGTGATATTTAAATAATAAATGATATTTTAAATGATATTAGCATGAAATGTTTTACGTGAAGTAATTATTGCTTATTTTTTAGCAATTATATATGTGTTGTTTATTAGTTTCTACTTACTTTTAGGCGTAATTAATATATAATTAAGTGGAAAAAAAGAAGCAAGGTGTATATTTTATTAATTTTACATTACTTTTCTTACTTAATAATAATAGACAAATATTTAAGGTAAAATATTAGGCAAATTTAGCATATTTATTCAGTTCAATAAAATATAACGAATGTAGTTCTCAAGTATTTTCGTCAACCATCTGTTTTTCCTTTTTACCTCATTTTTTTCTCCGGAAAAAAATATATTCTTATTGGTGAAGATCAAATTTTTCAAAGAAGCGTTTTCATTTATACATCTATTAATAGAGATAGGATAATGAGTAAAAATACAAACAATTAAATATAGATACTAAAGAAATTAAATATAAATATTATTGGAACATGGTAAATGGAAAAGTGATGAAAATTATTGTTATGGATCTTTTTTTTTCGGATAACTTCTGTATTCATGATGACATGAACATCCTTATTACTTAAAATAATCAATCACCGACAGCTAATAATACCTTAACCCAAGCATCGTAATGATTACTGAAGAGTACGTAACGATCCGGTTCTTCACGTCCAAACATCGTTGCTACAATATTTGTAATGATACGACGCGTACAAGCGGAGTGTACGATAACCCGGAATATTGCTGATCCAGTGATACGATATGTTACATTCATTGATCCGATCCAACCATGTAACTAAAATTTAATTTAAATAAGAATGCAATTATTAATTCTTCGACCGCTTATCGAATTATAAATTTTTGTAACAGTTGGAAATTTTAGATCATTGGAAATGCTGAAAATTTGAAAATAAAAATTTTGTTAAATGAAGTTGCGTAAACGATAAATAATCAGCTGTCAAGAAGTAAGCATTAACGTAAATAATCAAGTACACTAAATGGTTAAGTTGGAAAATAAGCAAATTAATTCATCGTATTTTAAAGTTAAATATATCCCAAAAAAATAGCTACTTAATGAAAACGATTGGAGAAAAAAAAAAATCACATCGTAAGTTTAACCTTAACTTGCAGCCCATTAAGATTTTCCATTATTTTCCGAGCATCTCTGTAACCAATAGGCATTACCGGAATTGATGGCATCACTTGTTGTTTGCGTAAATTTTCTTCCGTTTCCGTTCGATAAGTATAGTATTTTGATGGTAATAATGGTGTTTCCGGATCACCGTCTGTTTTTAGCAATGTTCCACGTTGTGCACCTGATTGTGGTAACCAAATTTCATCTGGAAATACCTGCAATATCATCTTTCATAAAACGAATCTTCCTTCATTGATAAAAATTTGAAAAAATGAATGTAATTACAGAACTTTTGTAAGCATGTTGAAATTACTAAAATTTACTTTTCATTATGAGGTAAAAAAGAAAACATCTTATAGTTGATAATCTAAAATCGTAGAAATTAAGTATCAATCAATTTTTTCTCTTCATTTTTCTGTCAAAATGTTCGAAATTTGCGTTAAAGGTATGATAAAATTTATAGGATTCGCAGTGATTCAATTTCAATTTTCGTTTTATTTTTTTCTCTCTTTTTAAAATAACCTTCACATCATTTCGTCCATTTGTGTAATCAAACGGATCACTGTATAAAATCATCCCAATAGCGCCATATTTCACAGCAAGTTGCACTTTATCACCACGAAATATCGCACCATAACGACATAATGCTATTTTACCTTTCAATGAAATCCCATCCTGAAATTACTTTCGTCATAATTGTAAATAAATAATTTTGCATAAGGTTTAAAAATTTTCTCCCATTCTGTGCAATTATTCCAATGATACCATCAGTGAATAGATTTAAAACGACTATTTGTTGAAAGTATTTTACTAATTCATATTGAACTATGTCAAATGCGCTCGGATTGCAGTTGTTTTCTTCTTTATCTTTTTCTTAGAAATAAAAAATGATATGTTTTGATAGCTTTAATATATCAATAATTAAAATATTTATGAAATTTGTTGAAAATTTCAATTTGATAATGCCATTTTTCTTCATTTAATATTGTGTCTAGCATGTGATAAGCCAAGCTTGTGATAAGCCGAGCATACGATAAGCCTAGCACTCACAAATATAATACATTATGTCTAATAATACAACGACAATACAATAGTGTACAATTATATTTTACAAATACAAATTTTACGAAATTTTTACAAACGAATACAGTGATATTTTATATAATATTTGACTGAACAGTTTAATATATGTATACTTAATATTTAATCATAAATGATTTTAGGAAAGTATCTACTAAATTAAACAAAGAGATTGTATTTCATCAATTCATAATATTAACAATCGAAAAATCTCACATATTTAACAAGCAGAAGTTTTCCCGCTGGTTTTATGTCAAATCTTTCAACGCACGAAGTTTATTTCCGATACTAAATTATGCAAAAAATTTTAGTACTAGTCAGCAATTTGCAATAACATTGATTTGATTTCTGCATTTAAATAAATTTCGAAACAATAAAAGTTTTAATTTGACAATTCCAAAAATTTTCCTATCATATATAAAATAAATAGAAAAAAAAAAGAAAATTCTTGAATAATTGAATTTTCGTTAATTTCAATTTCCAATTTTTGGTTTCTTCTTTCTTTATTATTTTAAAAAATGATTAATATATAATATGTATAGGAATATATGAAACAAGCCAAAAGTAATTATTAATTGAGAGTAATGAATTAAAGATGGAATAGTCTCATCCACAAACCTTATCTAATCGTTTGTAATCATCAATAGTTCCATAATTAACATAAACTATTGGTCCAATTACTGTACCATTTCCTGAATAAGCAGCCCAGTAGACCAATGCACGCGGATCCGCTTGCTAAATAGGCAATTTTTTTTTTTTTTTTTTTTTTATGAGGTAATTTAATATCAACAATTTTTATGAATATTTGATTGAATTAACTTGCTTGTTCTTGTGCTTCTTTTGGACCAAGTCGTTCAGCAAGGCCATTGCTAAGCTCTTTCCATTTTTCATCACCCATATGTAGTTCAATTCGATTTGGTTTTTCATAATTTGGATAATTCAATAAAACATTATAACTATAAGTTTTCACATCATAACCATACCTATGATACTGAAAAAATACAAAATTTAACAGTTAAGAAATTTGCAAAAATTTAATAAAACTTAATTTGGCTTTAGTCAGATCTTCGTGATTTTCAAAAAAAAAAAAAAAAAAAAAAATCTTTTCGTGAGTTAAATCATTATGAAATAAATTTTTGTAAACTATTAGTTAAATTTCCCACATTGCGTTGACTTTATTAAAATTAAAGGATTTATGTTATATTGAACAATAAATTTGTATAATTCTTAATATTTTAAAATTACGATAAATATTAGAATAATTATTTACCTTATCAGCAATTTTTGTCATAAGTTCTGCATTTTCTTTGGTACCCGCAACATGCATTTTTTCGGATAACCATTTGATATTCTTTTTGATATTAGCAGCATTAAATGTATCCATCAATTGTTGACTAATTTGAGCTTGCTGTAATATTTTATTCTCCAATATAATTTAATCAATTTAAAATTGATTATAAAACAAAAAGAAAAAAGAATGATGCAATTTCATTCAACCGGAAAATAAATCGGATATGAGCGGGAATATCAAATGAAAGTTAAAAGTAAATGGAGCATTATTTTTGTAGTTTAAAAAAATAAGTATTATTTTTTTCCTCTTTTTCTTAATTATTTATCTCATACATTAATTGTGTAGTATTGTTTGTTATTTAATATTCTTACAAATGATATCAAATGTGAAAGATTAATTTGATAATAAAAAAAAAAAAAATGAATGCATAAGAATGACTAATTATAATGGTTAATTATGAATATTGATAAAATAAAATTGAAGTATTTTTTGCATAAAAGATAATCGAATTTGTTATTTTCCTCATTAATAACAGCTTTTATTTAATTACTATTTGCAAGCCAAAATGGAAGAAAAATAATTTTTGATAAAAATATTATCAGGTATAATTTTTAAATGTTTTCTTGAATATCTATTTATATCTTAATATTGTTACTTGACCTATCATAACCAACAGATACCTATCATATATAGTATTATGAATAACAAATGTGCAGCATTAGGTTATACTTTTTCTTTCCTTCTATTTGATACAAAATATGAAAAAAAAAAAAAAAAAAGAAAGCTTTACAGTATTCTGAAATATCAGCTGATACTGCATGAATATGATTAGATTGATTTATCATTTCTAACAACCATTTATCATTACATTTTCAATAATAAAGTCTATTAAATTGATAACATGCAGGAATTTATGATAACTAATTATTGATTTGCTATTAATTGATTGATTAATGGAAATAATTATTGATCAATCCATAATAATTAATTAGCAATTGTCTTTAATAAATTACTTTATTAAAGGATAAAAAAAAAAAGAATAAAAGAAACGATTAACCTCATCTAAATTTTGACGTATTCGATTTGCATATGTAAAAGTATTATTGAATGGTGAATTCCATCTACCTGTGGTAGTTGTAGTAGTACGTTGTGTACTCAAAAATATCACCATTATCAGTAGTACTGTTATTATCATAAAAAATACCAATACAATGCATAGTAGAAATGGTATTAATGAGGTATTTCGTGTCATCGAAATTTTCATTTTTGATTTTTTCATCGGAATTTCCATATTTGATTTTTGATTAATTATTTGATATAACGCATTACTATTATGATATAATTCCTGTTGTTTAACACTTTTATCATTTCTACCAATATTTTTCCAATCACAATTACATTCCATTGTTATGCAACTACCAAAACTTTGTTGATTCTTTCCATTCAATAATAACCAATGAAGTTCTTCTAAAATTTAAATCATAAATTTCTAGTTTGAATGAAAAATTTCATTACAGTAGTTATATGATAACAATATCTCATTCTTAGTAGATTTTCTCTTCGTTCTTCTCTTCTTTTGTTTTTTTAAGTAAAAATTTGCATTAAAAATATGAAATGTTTACAAGTAAAAGTAAAAATTTCTATACTTACAAAATATTTGCTTGTTCCAATTAATGAATTTTAGTATTTTATCCTTTTAAAAAATTATGCATTACTTTCTGGCTAAAAGACTCTCTTTTTTCTTTCTGCTTTTTTTTTTTAAATAAAAAAATTTTAATCAAAATTACAGAATAAAAAATGATTTAAATTAAGGAACTTAAATTACATTAAGGAAGTATGAAAATTTGAAATTATAAAGGCAATAAAAGACAAACAAATTAATCGTTTGTTTAAAGTATGCATGTTTTATAATTCATTCTTACCATTTTGCGCATGACATGATACTGTTTCCGAAACGTAATTTCTGGTAACTAACGTTGACTGAAGGAAATTTTGCGGAACAGATGTGGTACTAAGTGATGTAGAAGCAGTAGCTGTATGATCAGAATATTCCATTCTTGGCAAATCTTCATCATTCAATGATAATGATCGTTGTAATGATCGCCTTGATAATTCATAATTGACCAAATCAAATTTTTCTTTTTCTTCTCTCATTAAATTTGCTTTTCAGTATTACGAATACGGAAAATAGTTTTGTAATCTGAAAATAAATGGCAAATTTTCAATATAATTGCATGTTTGATTTATTTAATAGTTTATCGAAAAAAAAAAAAAACTGAAAAATCAAACATTTCTCCAAATCATCACAATATACAAATTTTATAATAAAATTTGCAAATTTTGAAACAAAAAAAAAAAGGAAACCTAATATATAAGTCACATCTTTCAACATTTATTGAAATCTTAAAAAATTTCTCAAAAAAAAAAAAAAAGAGAAAAAACTTCAAGTTGACTTTGAAAATTATTTCATTAACAATAATTAATTTTTGTTGATAAATTTACCAATGATCAAACGCAATTTGTTGGACAACCAAAATATTTTATTGCATAAATATAAAAAATTCAAACATTCAAAAGTTTACTTTAATATCTTCGAATAACCTTTGTCCTTTATTATTTTACTATTAACTTTGGTCAAGAAATAAAATATAAATATGCTAAAACAACAAGCAATTCAACAATTGTTTGTTTTTTATAATTCCTAAAGAAAATTCAAAACAAAAAAAAAAAAGAAAAAAAAAAAAACACAACAAAACAAAACATAAATTATCAATAGCTTTTTTAAATTGAAAAAGATTGATTTAAAGAATATTTTTTCTTTTGCTTCTTTTCGTTGAATGGTTAAAGAAGAATGGACGAAAGCGTAAAATTTGCTTTTCTATTTTACACATTCATTCAAATAGCTATATGTTTGCCTGGTGTTCAAATTTTTTTTTTTTTAAATTCAAAAAAACTCTTTCGTTTTTTTTCTTTTTTTTGTTTTTACAATTTTTTTTTTTTTTTATGATTTTTTTTTTTTGAAAAAAAAAAAAAAAAAAAGAAATTATTCGATGACAATTAGTCTTTTTCATTATAAATGCTAATCCATATTTTCGGATTTCCCTTTTCTTTCTTTTGTTTATTTATTTATTTTTTTTTTGAAATTTCTGAATTTTTCCACCCATTTTTTTTTCATTCTTCAAAAAAGTTTAAATAATACTTAAATACCAATTTAATTTACAACAAATTAAGACATATATGATAACTTTATATGGCGTATGTTCAAAAATGAACGAAAAAAAGTGAAAAAAAAAAAATTAACCTTTCAAAGAATATTTTAATATTTATTGTTAAATTTCCACCATAATATAATTTCTGATCGCGTCATTATTTATAAAATTATATATTTTGAAATAATAAGGAGGGAGAGAAAGATGAAGGGGGAAAGAAAGAGAGAGAGAGAGGAGAGAAAGAGGGGAAGAAAGTTTAATAATACTAGTTTTAAAAGAATTGTAAAATTATATTTCATTATATTTTCATTTCAAGCTTCTTTCATCGCCACCATAGATCAAATTACAAACTTCATTTACGCTTCATCCTATCAATGAGTGAAAAATTTCGAAGTGTGATTTTAGTTACCTGTAATATGATATACATCTAAAGTGGAATAATTATCATAAGGAAAGAATGGAATAAAATGAAATATTTAACGATAGTGATGATATTGAAAACAAAAATGAATAATAAAATTATCATAATGATACAAGAGGATTGGAATAGATTAGAATGCAAAAAATAAAAGAAAAGAAAAAAAAAATGTTTAAAGAACAGTTTGAGACTGTTTGAATGGGTGAATAAAAAATGAAGAGAGAAAAATGCGAAGATCGAAGCAATGTTGTTTGCTTATTGTGCTATATATATATTGTTGCCACTTTAACTAAGCAAATCTTTCCGTTTCTATGCTTTCCGTTCTTTTGATGGCAAGCAGTTTGTTAAAATGGAAGCTTCCTTTTCTTTTTTTCTTTTTTTTCTTTTTTTTTTTTTTTTGTTTTGAAACTAAATATTCTTTTACGAAATTATAATCTTTTCATTTTATTTCCTTTTTTTTTTCCCCCCTTTGTTGAAAATTAACCTTTTAAGAAAAATGATGAAGTAATGAAGAAAGATAAAAGTATTATTTTAAATTTAATATTTATTTTCTTTTATATGAAATGATAAGAAAGTGTGATTTTTTTTTGAATTTTGAAGAAATTTTTTAATTTTTAAAAGAAGGAAAAGTAATGGAAAGACCAATGGATTATTGTAATTTGACATTAATTTTTTTCTTTTTTTTTGTAATAAATGATGAGAAAGCTTTTTTTTCTCCTGAATTTAAACGAAAATTTTATTTGATCTTTTTAAATTTATATGAAACAGGCTTACATTATTATAGTTAAGTATATTTGTATACATTTACATTTTTGATAGATTAAGACTGAAATTTA
This sequence comes from Dipetalonema caudispina, assembly GCA_013365325.1. Classification (NCBI taxonomy): domain Eukaryota; kingdom Metazoa; phylum Nematoda; class Chromadorea; order Rhabditida; family Onchocercidae; genus Dipetalonema; species Dipetalonema caudispina. The sequence continues at coordinate 29,007 of JABVXV010000320.1, read as the reverse complement.
AACTTAATCAATGAGAAATTTTTGATAAACAAGAAATGAAGGAAATAAAGTTTATCTTACAGAAGACTACGAAAGATTGAAAGTATTATGGAATAATAGATTGAATGAAAAATGCAAAAAATGATACCATCCAGTCATTGTATTACGGATTGATTTAAATATTTAAAAATTTATCAATAATTAATTTCAAATTTGAAATATAATACAAAGCATAACAGATATGCAAGTAAATTAATGATGAAATATGCATTTAAAATAGTTAAAAATTTACACTCAACCTTGTTTCTCATTGAAAATATTTTACAAAACCAAATTACACGTTGTTGTTTTTTTTTTTTTTTTTTTTTTTTTTGAATTTAATGGTCATTTTTGCGGTTATTTCCGTCTCATTTATTTCGACTACAGAAGAGAAGGAGAGATTGGCAAAGATTAGAAAAATAAGCTATAAATCTTTGCATCAACTAAAATTATCCTATCCTTGACCAAACAGGTAATCAAAAAGCTTTCATGGCAGAAAAAAATAATTGTGCAAAATGATTTCCATTTTTCAGTTTCCTATTTCGATATAAATTCTACAATTTTCCTTTTTTCTTTTTTGTTTGCCTGCAAAAACAAAAAAAAAAAAAAAAAAAAAAAAAAAAAAAAAAAAAAAAAAAAAAAAAAAAAAAAAAGAAAAAAAAAAGCCATTTCGAATAAATTAAAAATGATCAATTTAATGATTTTCATTCCGTTATATCAGTAACAGTGATGAAATAATCGAAATAGCAAATAAGAAATATATTTGGGAATGAAATACTGAGAAATATATTTTGAAATCATACTTGAAACAAATAGTTTAAATGGTTAAAAAATGAATTAAACTACAAATTATATAATAGTAAAATTTGAACATTACAAGTTAATTAGTTAGTAGAAGGGAAAAATAGAATGAAAGATTGAAATGCAGTAGTTCGATAGCGATGGAAACAGTTAGTATTACTCTCAGAAGATTTGCAAAACATCTGGAAATGATTAAAATAAATATGGGAACAATACTGACAGCACAAATTTTATGGAAAGTTATTTCTACAAAAAAAAAAAAAAAAAAAAAAAAAAAAAAAAAAAAAAAAAAAAAATTATCGATTTTGAGATGATAAAATAAAAACTCATATGATTTGATTTCAACCTTTTGAGAATTCTTAAGCAAAAAAAAAAAAAAAAAAAGAAAAAAAGAAGACATCTATAATGAACCATTTAATCGATAAATATTAATTGTAAGTATAATAAGCAATGAATGCAACAACAACAACAACAGTAACAGTAGGTATAATAGCATTAACAATAAGAATAATAATAGTAATAATAAGAAAACAACAGCAACAATTAGAATTGATACAGAATATTGAACAAATTAGGCTGAAATATTTGAGCCTGGAAGATCTGTTAGATATTTAGTAGGAAAATAACATATTGAGAGATTTGTAACAATAATTCACCTGTCCTCTTTTTGTCTCTTCGTACCTTTTGTCCACTTCCTTTTCATCTTGACCCTTTATGATCATTTTATTGTTGAAGCAATACCTCATCAAATTTTCATCGAAAAGACTCAATCGATTCGAATCCAAGCAATGGGAGAATTGAAAGAAAGAAAAAAAAAAACTCGTTCAATCATGCAAATAATGTCCGTTATTGTAACTGCAAATAACAAACAACAACTATTATTACTACAATAACAATTAAAACACCAATAACAACAACAACAAATTAATTACTAATGATATAATTCCTATCAATATACGATGATAATTGTTTTGTTATAAATCATTTCAAACAAATCATTAACACATATGATATATAAAGTTTTGGATAGAGTTAACAAATGATACATAACATTGATGGAAGAAATAGCACATTGAAAACATTATAAATTACAACCATCTTTCTATCCTATTCACACTCTAACAAATATATAGGTCACATTTTGCATAATTTAACAAAGTTCAACATTTTGAAGTAAACCATAAGTTAATATTATTACTTATTAGTAGTAATATGTTACTGGTGCAAATCAACATATCCCTTACCATTATGTTAATTACGTCCAATTAAATTTGCATATGGTTAACTTATGAAACAAATCATAAATTCATTTATCATATTTCATTCATAATGCATCGTTTTAATAATGCTTTATGCAAATTTAACAACATATTTCATAAGCAACATCCCTAAGCAATGAATAAATCGGATGCAGTAGTTATGAGATAAACTGTTGCAGGATAATGTTGAAAGAATAAAATATTAGATTTTGAAAATTGAAAAAAAAAAAAAAAATTCTTATTTCATGAAAGGATTTTTAATGCTAATAAAAGTTGTCAAAATGTTGATTGAAAAATATCAATCATATCATTGATAAGATGAATGATAAGAGATCTACTTTGTAAATGATTTTTTTTTTCTTTTCATTATTAACATCTAATAAATTAGCTCAAATGGACAATTTTTTGCATCAAATTTGTTTTCTTTTTCAAACTTGAAAAAGAAATTTTCTTTTTCATTTGTTTCATTTCATACAGATGGAATTTTTACGAAAAATGTTTGGAATTATAATGATAATTAATTAGCACTACTTAAAAAAAAAAAAAAAAAAAAAAAAAAAAGAAAAGAGTGTAATTTGATGGCAGTTGTTAAAAAACAAAAAGACTAATTCATCGGTTCTTATTAAATTTTTCAAATTAATTAGTAATTTGAGTTTAAAAAAAATTTATGACAAAAGAAATCAATTAATTATATGTATATGCATGAGTATCCAAAAAAAAAAAAAAAAAAAAAAAAAAGAAAGAAGCACAATTTCTTAATAATTTTTTTTTTTAATTATTACTAATTAATTGGATGAAAAATCGTTGTGAAAATGTTATCGATTCTAATAATTAAATTTTTCGCGATAGTTCGATCAAAATTAATCAATGATTGATAATAATGATAGTATATGGTAACATTAAAATGTGCAATAGAATGTATATAGTTGCATAGCTAATTTATCATCTCACTTGTTGAATAATTAATACGTTAGTATAAATTTTTTGGAGTAAAAAGAGAAAAATGAGAAATAGAATGGGATGATATTAAGCTAAAAAACATTCATGCATAAAATACAAATAATTATTTTATATTTTATGATTATTTATGAACTCTTTTCAGTCAGTCATTTCTTTTTTTTTTTTTTTTTTTTATACATTAACATTTATTTATTTATAATTTCAATCAATTAACTGAAAAAAATATCAAAAAAGAAAAGTGAATAAATCAGAAGCATTGTTCTAAATGATAAAATCAATGATAAAAGATTTTTATAGACAATTTCATCATTTATTTTTTATCACTAAATAAGTAAGTGTAATTTTTGTTTGCTATATGCAGAAGAGTGTTAAATTTTTAAATTTTAAACATCGTTGAAATTGATTTTTACAGTATTCGTGACAATAGTTCTTGTAATATATTCTTGATCATAGTTTTCTCTTAATTTAACAAATTTTTATAATCTATTGCATTAGATACTTTCAGTATAATTCCAGTAATAAATTGGATTTTAATAAAATTGTAAACTTTCATCAAACCATTTTTATCATAAATAATTTTCGTTTAATCTTACAAAATCATTATAATTGCAAAATAATACTACATCAGAAATTATATTATACATATTTAATAATTTAAAAGAAATAAGAAGTAATTTCTTCTTTTTTTTTTCATTTAATTACTGAAAACATACAAAAAAAAAAAAAACGCCATGTGATAATTGGTAATGAAAAAAGGATTTATTTATTTTTAGAGAAAAAACGCTAAATTTCTCATAGATTTCTTTGCACATTTTATTTCCATCTTTCAAATGGTTTAAAAGCATTTTTAGTTAAAATTTCATTTAAATGTTTATGTTAAAAAAAAAAAAAATATTATGTCCCCATTTTCAAAATATTTCTTGACAATTTTTCTTTTTTAACAAGAATAAAAAGGTTATTTTTAAAAATAAATAACTTGGAAATATTCATAAATTATTTTCTTTTTATTCATCATATATTAATTTTATTTTTCGCTCTTCAATCATTCCTCAATTATTCATTTCAATTTTCGTTGATTTGAATGGCAAAAAATAAACGATAAAAATGATATCAGTAGAACAAGAAGATGATCGATGAAGAAAAAAAGAAAAAAAAAGAAAAAAAAAACTCTTAAATATCAATGCAAAACGATATTACATAATCAATATAACATCCATTTTTCAAATTTCTACTGGGAAAAATTCGTAAAATATCCTTCAATATGCCAACTTTCCCAATTCAAAAAAGGGAAAAAAAAAAAAAAAATGAAACAAAGTAAGATCGTAAAGAATAAAATGGAAGTATAAAAAGTAAATATATTTATTACTATTATTATTACAGTATGATTTGAATTCTTTTGTATAATTTATTGTGGTACAAAACAAGATCTTTGACGATTATTACTGATCTATCTAATATTTTAACAATTATATTTGATTGATTTAAAAAAAAAAAAACAGAAATTGAAAAAAGGAAATTTCATTATATAAAATAATTTTTTTTTTAAATGACATAATGTTTTTTTTGTAAATTCTAAAATAATTTTATCCTTGAATTTTTTGTAATATAATTAAAAATTGATTTTTTATAATCCGAGGCTAAAGAAAAAAAACAGGAAATTTTGCTCTTTGCTAACATTTTATCAAAATTAATGTGAGTTGAAAAATTTCCAAGCTATAGTATTGGATTAAAGATTAAATTGCTTGTTGTTAAAAGATTAATTAATGCCTAGAAATTTCCATATTTTATGTCCTTTTTTATCCTTTAATTTACATCACTTTTTGCAACATGCTTCAATGCTTATCTTTAATATTTATGTCTAATATTTATGAATTTTACAATTTCCAAAAATGAATAGAATCTTACTTCCGCAAATTTTGGAAGCAAAATGTTTCAATGTACGATGGTAAAAAATTTTTGTTGGTAAGTAAATGAAAATAAAAGTAAGTTTGATCGAAATTATTACTGGAAATACATTTTAATGAATCTTTTGTAACATTGAAATAAAATTATACTTTTGAAATTTTTAAAAGTGAATAAAATCATTCAAATGCATATTATTTTGAATAATGTATTTGTCGAATATTTGTAATACAATAACCAAAAGGAAATATTTGATCAGTAATATCATTCAACTGATTCATCAATATCAATAAACGAAATCATTGAAAGTTCTCATATGCAAATCATTTGTTAAAATTTATCGAAAAATTGAAATGCAAAATGTTTGTATGAATTTATTACAATTCAATGTTCATTTACGAGAATGACCGTTTGGATGATACCTGAAAGTTTGAATGATACCATTGATTGCGGAAAGATTTTTTTTTTACATATGATATATTGAAATGATTTTTTACCGTGGTGACCTTTTCTGATGACCTTCCCAGATCATAAAATAGTGCGGAGAAATTCTGAATTCATTTCTAGTCTTGATATTAGAGTTATAAATAAATTATACATAGAGAGATTTAGTTGAATTTCTGAAACGGTTTGTATCGCTTAAATTATCTTTCATCGATTACTTTATGAATCAAAACTACATTTCAAAACTGTTTAGATTTATTACATTTAATTTCTTAAGTGTGGAAGAAATTCGACTATATTAAAAAATCAATTCTTTCTGTTTACTCTTTTGATTTCAACTTTATTCATAAATCAATTGCATCCCAAATGAAATTTTTTAATTCTCTCTATTTTTTAATAATAGCCTGTAAAAAAGAGCAAAGTTTCTGTTTATTTAAAACATTTCAACATTTCTTGCAACTTATGCTAGCAGTATCATCAACTTTTAATGTGAATAAAATTTTCAAAAAATTAATTGCGATTATCTTTACACTTTGAAATAGCTTTTTATCAATTATCAGTTAAAAAAAGTTAAACAAAAAATGACTTCTAATAACTTACCATTATTTATCTGTTGTATAATTGATAAACAACAATTGATATGAAAAAATGCTTGTTGTTCAACCAAATTGCTATACGATAAAACCAAAAAGAAATGCTGCATGATTTCAGATTGCATAGAGTTTAGCAAGACAATAAAAAAAAAGAGAAAATTTTCTCTAACATTATTTTGAAAAGCAATTATTATCATTGTTAATATTATTTTTATGATTATTTATTACTTAATCTCTTCATGCTGATCACTTTTACATTTTGATACATTGCTAAAAATTAATATTTATGCAAACATCCCAGAGCATTAAACTAAACGATCATCAATAATTACAAATATTTTGACGAAGTATTATAATCAAATTCACTGAAAACGCTTTGAACATGATGAATTGTTAACAATCATTTTAGTGATTATTATCATTGCAATGATCATTGAAAATCGATGGAAAATTTTTTTGAGACGAATGTGGTAAAAAAAAAAAAAAAGTGGAATGAATGAAAAGATAAACGATGTAAATTACATTTAATGAATAAAAAGTTAACTTTTATGCTAAATAAGTTACGTTGAATATCGTTAAATAATTTGATTAAAGATTAATAAAATAACAAATTTATCATATTCTCATAGACCTCTCAAAAATTGCACCAATTAATAGTGCAAAAAAAAAAAAATCACCTTAATTAGTGGCATAAGAAAATTATCGCATAAGATATCAAATATTATCGTATACATTTTCTTCTTTTGTTTAGCTCTATATAATGACTGAAAAGTTCAAACAAAAAGTTAACCTGCTGATCTGGTGATCAAATCACCAAGTATCCTTTTTGCACCAAATATTTTGTGGTAAACTACATTGCCGAAAATTTGCAAATTGAAGCAGTTCAACTATTTTACATTAACAGAATGTTAATGTTAGGTATGGTTAAATTTAATTGTGGATAGTGAAATTTACCTAACAAGATTATTAATTTTGTCAATTTACAACGAATTTGCATTCAGGTAATGGAACAATGCATTATTATCTGAATAAAATGATTTGAATTATTTTATACAAAAATATGTTGCAATCTCAAATGAAAATTCTTTGTTGAATCAATTTTTGTTAAGGAAATATTACTTAAAATACAACTTATTCTAAACTTTTATTTCTCAGATTTTTTATCTTACAGCAAATAATCAATGCAGAAATTTCTGAACAAGTAAATTTGTGTTATAAACCTGAAATAAAAAAAAAGGAAAAATCATATTGGTACACAAACTATGTATTTGAAGAGACAGACAGTTTACCTTTGTAAAATGTAATTTATTACACTTCAGAAAATGAATTATTCAAATTTATCCATACATTTTCAATATTTTAGTTATTTATATTCCAATTTTAATAGACCATTTGAATGTTGCAAATTTCGTGAAATCAATTTTTCCATCCACATATATGGTTTTTCATCATTAATTTATTTATCTTATGAAAAAATGAAGGGAAAAGACCTCATAAATTGCAAATGATTTCAATGTCTTTTCTTTTTTTTTTTTGAGAATAATTATTTTACAAAAATAATTTTTTAAAAAAAGAAAAAGTAAAAAAAAAAAAAAAAAACAAAAATAATTGACCTCTATCACAATATACTTTTCTTTTGAAATACATTTTGATAATTATTCCTTATTCCAAATGAATTTTTTTTTTTTTTTTTTTGGCATGATTCATTGATGCAGTAAGCAAATCTTCTTGATCCTTCTAAAATTTTTTCGCAACAAATTCGAATAGTCTATTAAAACAGGAATATAAATAAATAAAGTATCAGAAAGACAAGGATGAATTTGAATGATTCATATTTTGAAGTATGACAAATTATATTTTGCAAGGGCAAACTGTCACTGCAAAATAAATAATTTATGTACTAATATGATTTTTCCGTTTTATTTCATTCGCTTTTTCGTCCTTTTTTGATCATTTTATGGTGACAATTTCTAGTTCATATTTTATTGAAGCCAAATTTTGGTATCATAAAACAGCGCAGTTGTTAACTTTTTTAAATTTGCACCAAAATTTCTCGTTTTTGTGATGCATTATTTGTTATTTATTTTATACTACGATACCTTATAAAAAGTGGAGCAATATTATGATCATGGTAAAAAATAATGATAATGTATTGATCATACTGTGTATAGAATATCACATTTTATCATATAGTAAAGCTTTACTGTACTTATCACTATATTATATCTCTAAATATTATTATAAATATCGTTACACTATACTTTTGGATTAAATGATTTGTTTTGATGATAAAAGTATCATCCTTTAATCTTTTCAACTCGTCGTACCATTCTTGCTGATCAAAAATATTTGGGTTCATATGGATGGATATTTTCAACTCGAGTAAAAAATCCTCACGAATTGAATTTTTTCAACAATCATTTTTTCTGATAAACATTCAGGAATGAATATGTTTGATATTACTCAACTGTTAGCTCTTTTACAACTTTCAGGAAAGATCAACATCTAAACTTTATTAATTGTCAAATGTCTAACTCTTATCGTACTCAATTTGGGTTGATCCTATCGTTGAAATTCCTCAATACTGCTACATATTCGATCATTTTTACCTGAAGAACAAATTGGAATTCTGTCATTTCGTTACAAAACTTCTCAGCTATCATTTAAACGACCTAACCCACTGCTTCTAATAGTATAGATCCTGTCGCTACCATTAGTGATATGACAACAATTAGCACTTTAACTTCTTTGCTAACTCTTTTTAAGATTGTACCTATACCAGCTAACTGTTATTCCTCTCGTTTGCTTCTGGCTTATTTCCTTGGCTTAACTAACTTTCACTTCCTTTATTTAAATATTTATATAAGCGGCTATGTCCTCTTTGCGCCATATTACTATTCAAGTTAACAATGTAAAATGTATAAATAAAACAATTTACCATTCGTATACAAAAGAAATTTGTTTTTCGATTATGTCATAACAATTTTCTTTTTTTTTTTTTTTTTTAAGATTATTTACTGAAACTTTATATGAAATGCTTAAAATTTATTATAAAGAGTTAAAAAAAATTTCGTATTTTATTTCCGAAAACTATTTTTTTCTTTTTTTTAAACAAAATTAAAACACAAACACAGCAAATGCAAGTCATCCTTCTTAAGTTCATTGTACAACAACAACAACAACAACAGCACCAGCAGCAGCAAATAACCAAAAAATAATTCATTTATAAAAATAGATTAAATGTTTATTCAAACATCAATAGACACTTCTTCTCTTTCTCTATTCATACCTCAGTTCCATTTCATTTTATTTCATTTCATTTCATTATCGATTGTTTCGTTAACTACATATCACATCATTCTCAACTTCCACAATATTTTACCTTATGATGTTATACTCATTTCTCCTATCCTATATTTTACTCTTTTTTCATAAGTTCTTTTTTGTTTTTATTGCAAAAGATTGTGCAATATGACGATGATGATGATGATGATGATGATGATGATGATGATGATGATGATGATGATGATGATGATGATGATGATGATGATGATGATGATGATGATAATGATGATAATGATGATGATAATGATGATGATGATGATTATGATGATGATGATGATGATTATGATGATGTATAATCCTGCAAAAAACAGAATGATTCATGTCTTGCAGAGTAATATTTGTTTCTGCAATATGATGTATTTATTGCATTTGTTGTTCTATTGTTGTCCTAAATGAAATATTTTTATTTTGATACAATTTAATTTCATTTCTCATTTTAAAGCTTTATTTTGATAGTAAAATAGTATATCATATAATGTTTTTTTTTCACAAGTTTATCTATTTTAGTAAGATGTTAGAAATGAAATCATTCATTTCATTAATATTAAATATTATACGCAAAAAGGTATGATGAATATTTTGATATCATTTAATAACTAAATTATTCCTTATAGTATTAGAAGTTATTTAAATTTCACAATGATAATATATGATAATAATTATATTTTTTCCATAAATTCATGCATTTAACTTTTCATACTGTTTCAATTACTATATGATTATTAGATATCAATTCTAACGATTTTAATTACTATACATTATTGGTTATCAATTACTATACAATACATTACAGTACTCTTCTCTGGTGGTATGATTGTTTCACATATATTAAATGAATATAGTTAATTTGATATTATTCATTTTTTTAAATGACATAAAATTCAAATTTTGTTTATTTATTTAATAGGAATTGTAGCACTTATCAAAAAAAAAAAAAAAAAATCTCTTTTTTCCTCCTCTTTTTCTTTCTCTCTCTTTCTCTATCGATCGACAAAATTTTTATCATTTATTAGCTAATTTTGCACACACGAATGATTATAATTTGTTATACTTTGATGGATGAAAGAGAAAGAAAAATTTAGGTTTTTAACTTTAAATTTTTGTTTCCATTTGTTTCGTATTCGAAAAGTTTCGAAAAAAATAAATGTTTTGCCTTTTTTTTTTTTTTTTTCTTCATTTTGTAAGTATTTGTGATATGTCATCAAGTCAACACGAACAAATTTATCTCAAAAAAATACTTTTTTCATCATTTTGTGATCAGAAATTTTCTTTTTTTTTCCCCCTTCCCTTAATTTTAGGCTATTTGAAATAATTTAATAATCATACTGCACAAAATTATTTTTTATTGTGTTGAGTAAAAAATTAAATTAATTAATAGGTATTCCCTTTTATGATAGAATTCACTCGTATTTAAAATTTAAAATTACAAATAAAAAAGAAAAAAAAAAGATTCGTATTGTTGAAACTATTAGTGAATTATATTAATGATATAAATGTTATTAAACATCTATTTTTTTTTTTTTTTTTTATTTTTCGTGATCATAAAATAAGCTATGAATTAAAAATCACTGTATTATCAAATTTGAACTATTGTGTTTATTTTAAAAAATTATTCACAACATTTTAATTTCTTCTTCCATCTTCAAAATTTGCTCTGTATATTTGGAGAGATAAAAAGAAGTTAAAAAATATTCGAAAGATTTGAAATCTTTTCACTGATTGATTATTCCATATAATTGAATGCTTTTCTAATTTTTCTTGCAAATACTTTTGCTAATGAAAAATGAAAAGTTAAACTAAACAACTGTTTTATGTTCAAAAAAAAAAAAAAAAAAAAGGAAGAGAAAAGAAATTAAAATGAGAAATTCACGAAGTGGAATTTTTAAAAAATATCTATCACATTTTTCCACACCTCTCTTTTTTTTTTTTTTTTTCACCAATGCTTATTTTCAAACATGCTTTAGTTAAATTTAACTTTATAATTTAAAATTCAATTTGCACATGAAATTCGCAAATAATGCACAATTTTAAAAATATCTAATATTATCAATGAAATATTTCGATACATTTTTTTACATATCAATTTTTTATCTTTCAAAAATACCTCAATTTGATGATGTAAGCAAATGAAGAAGCTAACAGAGTAATGATTTCTGATGTTATTTCTATTTTTTTTTCTTTTCTCTAATTTTCCATTTCTCATCAACTATTTATCATTTATGATGTCAAGAAGAAAAAAACAAAAATAAAAGAAAATTATGATAATTATATAGAATGATTTAACTTTTTTTTTTTTCCTCTCATATTTTTTTAACTTAACTCATTATCATTTTCTCATACTTAATCTTTAAAATTAAAATTCAAAAAAAAAAAAAAAAGAAAATTTCCCATACATATGTGGTTAGTATTTGTTTGTTTATGAAATAAAATAATTCAACAATTCATAATTATCAATTATTTTTCTTTAACTTCATTTCATTGCAATGAAAAATTATAAGAAATTATAAAAATTAAACTGAAAAGAATAAGAAAAAATAAATAAATAATATTTTATCGATGAATGTATAACATATACTATAAAGAAAAAAAAAAAAAAAAAATTCATGAAAATATTGATGTATTTCATTTTTTTTTTTTTTTTTCCTCTCAAATAGCACTTTCCAACACTAATCATTTGCTCTTATTGCTAAACTTTAGAGAATTTTCATTGGTTGATTTATTTTCTATTTCATTCCTTTTTTCCTTCTCCTCCTACTTCCTTTACTTTATTTCAAATCATTATTTTTCCTTCCTCCCTCATTTATATTCTTTGATTTTGTGGTATGTCTTTTCCTTCATTTTTTGATTAAATTTTTCAAATAACTAAAAAGGAAATCTTTCTCAAAAAGTTTAATTTTACTAGTGAAAAATGATAATATGATCATAAAAATTTTCTTCATCTTAAAGAGAAATGGTAAATTAAATTTTAGGTAAAAAAAAAAAAGATGAAAAGAAGAGAGGAAAATAAATGAAAGAATGATTAATAAAAAATAAGCCAATTTCTTTAAAACATTTATCAAATAAAAATTTTAAGATATGATTGTAATTAAGAAAAGAAATGATTTCTTTTTTTTTTTTTAAATGATAATTTAATACATGAAAAATAGTTCAAAAAAAAAAAAAAAAAAAGGAAATAGTAAGATAATATAAAAAAAAAAAAAAAAAAGGAATTTATTGATAAATATGATATGATATTGAAAAAAAAGAAAAAAAGAAAAAAAAAAATGCAACGAATAAAATGAATGATATCAATGGCTAAGATTGATGAGAAAAAAGAAAAGAGTATTAGAATAAAAGATGGGAATAGAAAGGTTAGAGAAAAGATAATATCATCGATGGATAACAATTTTTTTTTTTTTTTCACTCAAATCGACAATGATCATTCCACGAATGAATTCTTCTTCTCCTTCTTCTTTTACATTTCCTCTTCGATATTTACACACGTATACTTACGTATAAAATACCTTTACGTATGTTTACGTATGTAGTAAATATGTTGCGTAAAGTTTTAACAACAATAGGTTCATGTTCAATTTGAAAGTAACTTAACTTTTTGAAATTGAGATATAAAAATGTTAAATAATCCTCTAAAATATTCTTTATTTCTATATTTACACACGTATACCTACGTATAAAATACCTTTACGTATGTTTACGTATATGTTGCGTAAAGTTTTAACAACAATAGGTTCATGTTCAATTTGAAAGTAACTTAACTTTTTGAAATTGTGATACAAAGATGTTAAAAATAATGTAATGATTAATCTGATTTTTCTTTCTTTCTTTCTTTCTTTCTTTTTTTTTTTTTTACGCTTTTAATTAGGAATTATTTGATCTTTTTATACCTGTAATAATTATAAATAAATGAAATTTTCTATTTATATGTTGAAATTGGTTTTTTTTTTTTTTTTTTTTTTTTTTTACCTGTATGATTTTCACTTTATAACATTGATTTTGTATATTATATGAAATGAGATATAAGTGGAATTACCTATAAAATAATAATTTGTACCACGTGTGTCATGGTATTTTAGTTAGTAGTAATGAGAAAAACGTAATGTAATTTACATTTTTAAAATAGTCATAATAAATGTTAATCCTATCCATGATACTGTTATTATTTATAATTTCATTTAATTTAAAGATATCGTTTATCTTTATAATATTTCTTGTTATTGCTAATTACTAATTAATTAATGAATCATCTTCCCAATAGAACTTTAAATGACTGATGATTGTTTCCAAACTTATTAGCATTGCTATTGAAAAAGTTGTCTTGTATATCTTTGCGAATAATTCGATAGTAATGTCCATTCACTTTTTTATATATTCAATTTTCAAGGTCATTTTTTTTGCGAAAGAATATCAGGTTAAGTCAAAACAAAAGACATTGCAGTCACATTATGGATTTATTGAAGATTATCGATGGTATTGTGATCGTGTATGGTTATCAACCGGAATCAAACAATCGAAAACTCTTGGCTATTTAAAGGTACTCTGAAGAGACGAAGAGAGAGAGAGAGAAAGAGAGACAGAGAAAGGTAGAAGTGAAAGGCGAAACGATATTGAGCGATACGTAAGTCCCTATGATCCGATGTAACCTAGACTAATTTTCATGGAAATCCTAATAGGTTGATGATGCACTTACCCTTACTGGAAGGTTATTCGCTCTATTCGGTTCTCATTATATCACATCAGATTTTCCAAGGTATTTATCCCTCTTATAACAGAACTATGAAACGATACTTTAAAATAAAGTAGTCAAGAAAAAAAAAATTTAAGCAAAAGAAAAAAGAACTCACGAAAAGGTAAAAAGAAATAAGGATTGACAGAAATATTTAGTGTCATTTGTTTTCCTGGTACGACAACCTAAACTGATCCTTATATAATCAATTTAGTTTTGTAGCTGTTTCAACATTAATATGTTATTGTAGTATCAATGGGGGAAAAGAAAGAAGAGAGAGAGAAAGAAAGGGAAGATAAAATCATTTTCTTTTCATTTTATTTTAAATCAATTAAAAGATTGCAAATTTTGAATAGAGTAGGCAAAAAACGGATCAAGTTTTTATTTTTGAATTAGATGGTAAAAAAAAAAGAAGGGGATAATAAGAATGACTTATCCATAATTAGATTTACTTTCTCACTCAGTTTATTTTTTAACTGCTGAATTATACAAACACATATACACCCACATTTCCATAAATGCATGTATTATACATATATCCTTTTTTCTTTTTCTCCTCTCTCTTTCCCTCTCTCTGTTCCCGTCAAATTTTCCTAATTATGCTGTACAATTAGGAATTTGCCATAGTTTTAATACCATTTGATGGCTGAATGTTAACCGAATATCGTCATTCACGATCCTGAATAAAAGTTGCATGAGATTAACGATATCAACTACCATCAAACCACTTCATTATTTACCATTTCCATTATTGGTTCACTTCATTCAATATATGAAATGTATTGCTCCATCATATTTTAACTCGTTTCGTATTTCCCACTAACATGAGATCACTTGTATCAATACTTCATATTTATTGTTTGATCTTTGCAATTCATGAAAATATTTTGGTGTTAATAAATCAGCAAGATTGTTTATTTTTGTATTGCAGGATTTCAAGTGGTATTTTTAGAGGTTCACGAAAATTTAACTACTAATAAGAATTGATTAATTATGCCGCATCGTCGTACATCAATGGGTCAACTGAAGCATCGAATTTTTCGGAGGTTTGTTACAATTTTAAAAGTATTATCACAAATTTATAGCAGACAACCAAAAGTTTGTATACTGGAAGAAAAGGATTCTCATAATGTATGATCTTTTTTCTTCTTTATTTGATCGTAAGGTTGGTGAAGTTGATAAGATGTCTTCAGTTTTGGACAGTTATCATTGAAGTAATCATGGACAGGTACATTTTGTTGCGTCCGTTGTGGAAGTAATATATTTATGGTACTTTAATTATTATTAAATCGTCTTGATGATTGGTAAGACCAGAAAAAAGTTACCTAATATAGGTCAGTTAAGCTGCCGATAATAATCCCTTTTGGAACCGAAATTAGAAGTTTCAGTGTCCTATTCATAGTCTTATTTGCGCTTTAATTTTTATTTCTAATGTTCGGAACGCGTTATACGACAGTCTCAGTTAGTAGCAATATATTGATTCGAGGAAGAAGTTTTGTATAAAAGATAAAAGAGGAAAGGAAAAGAGAGACTGGATTAAAAGGACATTTTTGCAAGGTTATGCTTTAGGAAGAGCGCGAGTTTTACGAAAATTGAACTTGATGACGAAAAGAATGGTGAAGAGGTGGATGACAGTGACGCGAAAAATGCAGCATCGGGTTCGAAAACATGGACGAACGCAATGGGACGTTCGCTGCGGCGAAGATTGAGTGCTTTTCGAAAGGATACCAGTGATAATGAAAGGTACCGTTGCAAATCAAGGAACAAATTTTTGTAGTTCAGAAAAAGGAAATAATGTTTGCTGTAGTTAGAGGTGTAGACATATATGATATAACGACAAATAGCTGAAGGTTGACATTCGTGTTGTAAACCTCCTTTGGAAGATTTTTTAATCTGTTCCCATCATGCAGTTTTATCCATATAGATTAAGTGCTGCATAAAATGTTCTACCAGATCTATTTCTATTCCAAAAATCGATTGACGTTTGTTTCTGCTTGCATTACTCATCTCTTTGCTTTTGAACCATGTATTGAAAGGTCAGAATTAGTGCACATCTCATTAAGACCTACTGAATTGATCTGTTTGCTTCCTTGTCCGAACCTTATAAATGAATTACTTTGTCTTGTACTTTACATGCAATCAATTCCATTCTAAATTTTAAAGATTCTATTCTAGATTCTGCTTATTTATGAGTTTGAACATTGCAATAAAACTTGAAATACCAGGTACGGTTAAAAAACTGTGTCTCAGCTATGATCCTTTTGTTATACAGATCGTTTTGTAAAATTAATGCTTTAATACTTTCTGTTGTGCATTTTATGCTTCAACTGATATTTAATACTGAAAACGAAATGGTTTCAGTTACATTAATGTGCACACTGATTTGTTTTCATTTGTTACCATTACGATGTGATAAAATTAGAACTATTAACAACATATTTAATGTCAATTATTTAACTGTGTCATTCATTTTCAGTTCCGTTGTTTCGAAGTCAATACCGGAGCGGGTCAATGTTATCCAGCTTCGGAATTCTTCATCACACCGGAACACTCCTTCAAATACCGTGAGGTAATCATTCTGTAATTTCAGTAGTTGTTCGCTTTTTTATTAGCATCAATTCCATTGTCGATTTCGAAATATTTTGCTGTTTAGTGGTCGTCTGGAAAATTCAGTATTAAGCCGAAAGAAAATTAGTTTGCATGTAAAAAATAACAATCATTCATACAGTTTCTTTGGCCTGTTTCTGCTAATGCGTACAATTTATCTCACTTCTCATATTTTAAACATAAAATTTGTTTTGACAATGTTTTTAAAACTTTTCGCTTTTCACTCTGCATATAATTCGATGTTTTGTTGCATTATTATATTACGTTATGTTGTATAGCCTTGAGCATTTCAAATTCATTTACTTTTATTGATTGTTGGGAAAAAGTAAAAAGAAATTGATATATTAGTTGAGACAGAAATGTTATTAAGACTAGCCTTGTATTTTTTTTATCTTTTTTCATTTACATGTCAAGAAAATCTTATTACTTTTTAATTCTCAGATTAACAAAAATTCAGCCTTTGGAGTTTCTGGAGATATCTTAAATAATGAAGTTTTGTTAACTTTTTCCGAGGAATATTAAGTAAAATGAGATAGGGAGCGTAATTTCTCTATTCCTCATAAGTTTCGCCATAAATGTTATTTCCGAAATCCAGAAAAAATAGTTATGAAATCGGAAATTCAATTATTGTGGACGTGGAAAAGAAACAAAGTAGTGGACATAGTAAGAGATATTTCATTTATATAATTCTCAAAAATTGTTTTTATTACCTAATCATATCTTTTCAGTTGCCTGAAACAGGTTGTAGGTGACGTAATCAAAAAGTAAGGATATTAGTAGTGCTAATATGATATCTTTCCTATCAACAGTGATTTTGCTAGATTTTCTAGAGATGAACAAAGACTTTTCAGAATTTGTCCATAACGATCCAAAAAGAGAAAGTATACAGTGGTAATGAGCTAATGTGCCTGCGGACGGCATAATCCGATTTTTTGGCTGTAAAAAACAGATTCCTTAAAGAAGAGAGAGAGAGAGAGAGATAAAAAAGGGGAGAGATGATGATGAAGAGAAGAGAAGGAGTGATGAAGAATCGAAATTATACTAGTAGTAGTTTTTGAGAATTTAGGCGAGTTTCGTTACATTCAGTCATGTTGGATTATTGCAGATTAGCACGGCATATGAATGACATCATAAAATATATAGATGTAAGCAAATAGCTTTTAGATTAGAACATGATGACTGGTTGATTTGCATCAGTTTCACCAATAGCTGGATGATTAGTGCACTACCGAATGACAAATTTTTTTTATCATAAAACCTAGAAAAAATAAGATTTTTCTCATGCGCATTGAAGCATATACCATAAAAAGTTGGTGAAATGAAGTTTTTTAGCACCTCATATTATATTATTCCCTTTTGTTGATGATACTGAATAGAATGGAAGCGAAAAATATTTACCAATTATTATTTTTGTAAGAAAACCGATAGGAAAGAAAAGAATTTTTAATTTCACATTTTTTCTTCCTTTTTTTTTTAAATAGTATAGAATGCGTATTCTAGCACACTAGATGATAACGACTAGCAATGTTGAATTTGGAAGTCGAATCAAACTGTCATTTGTTTACATAATCTTGACCATTTAATCCATGCTACCAATGTGACTTATGGTTGGCTGATTGATGATTAATTTTCTGAAATGATCAATTATTTAACACAGAGATTGCTATCCTCAGTAGCTGAGTAACATCACATTAAGTCTGGAAAATAACTGGATAATTTCAAGGTTCAGAATGTAAAGTCTCATCATAATGATCGAATAACATCGTTTTTATCGTAGAGAATGAGTTGAAATTTTTTATTTGCATAATTCTAAGGATTCAACAAAATTGTCCTTTAATTAATTGATTCCAACTAGGCTTTTACATCGACACAGGCGTTTCGCAAAATTTGTCTGTTTTTGAAACTATTACCGTTATTATTTTTATTTCTTTTGCTGAAAGCACTAACGCTTTTTCACTTATTTGTTGTAATATCCATTGAAATTATACTAACTTTTATTCTATAAATATTTTAAAACTAAAAATTGACACAAAAGAAAAGAAGTATTAAAGGAAGCACTTCCACTTCAATCAATATCTCATTTATCAGTTAATTCGTTAAATATGAAAAAGTATTTCAAGGGAAATTGTAATTACCTGCAATAAATTCTTTTACTTTGTAAATTGTTTTACCTTGGTCGTTTTGCGCTAACATCAGATTCGATCAAGCATGTTATCCAAGGTTTATCTAGTTAAGCCTGAATTCACTTGCGATCGTATAACTGGGTACAAATTAAAAGAACTTTTCATATGCATATCGATTATATATACTAAACATTACACTTCAAAAAACCTGTTAACATTTTTTTTTTTCCGTTCTGCACCCATAATTACTTGATACTGCTATTGTAGTTGATAAATAAATGTACTTATAGCGATTATAAATAATGATTTCTCCTATTTGTAATTTTAATGTAATTCATCATTATTGGCTTACATGTTATCTAATTTATGCCATCACAAATGTGTGTATTTCGTACTATTCTGATTGTTATCAAACAACTACATCCAAGCAATAGCAGGAAAATGATTAAAATAATATTCGTGATTTCAAGTCATCATGTAAACTTTTTAATATATAATTAATTGTGTATGAATATTTGTCAGTCGACTGAGGTAGAAATTAACATGAGTCAGAAATTTCTTAGTCATCAATCATATGATTTTTGAAATTTCTGGAAATATTCGATTAAATCTATGTATTATGTTTATCAGCTAGTTGAATCACAAACTAACTTTCAATGGTGTTTCTCAATCATCATCACTCATATGATTTTCTAAATTTTTGGAAGTGCTGTATAAAATCTATAGTTTCCATGAAATTTGTTTTTAATTATATTTTGACAAATTGAAATTCCTGTGTAAATTGCATTTTAACAAATAATACTCTAAATTTATTGAGGAGTAAAACGTATTGAGTTTTGAGTAAGTTTTGATTTTTTCATTCCATTCTCATTTTCAGTTTTCGAATTTGCTCATGTCTAACTTCGAGACTTATTAGGCTTGAAACTTCTTCATTCCATGCATCATTTTAATTTTCGCAAGTAGTTATTTACTTGGTACTCCAATTGGAGTACCTCATAGGTGCTTATTGTTTAAAATTCGGTTTAATATGATTTGTACGAATTACTTTATCACTAAGTATGATGAATTCCTTTAATTTTAAATTTCAAATGAAAGTTGTTGTCGATAAAGTTGTTCTGTTTGACAATAAACATCCAGAAACTGATTCCAAACTAGACATTCCAAATAGCTGCTTACTGAAATTAAAATGAATAACAAAGTTTCTGGTTGCTGGCACTTTCTTCAAGCCGGTTTATTTGATTGTGATAGATGAAATTGCAGAGTTTTTTTCTCAACTGTCTTAATTTATGATCACTTACTAATTACTATTTGTAAAACACATTGATCTACTGCTACATGAGCTCACGAATTTCCCATTGATATCTAAACATTTTCAGTTCGAAATAACCTTTTTTTTTTTTTTTTTTAGGTTGTTTGTATGCTAATATATCATCAAAAATTATAGTATATAATGTTAGTAAATTTTTTATATTTGCTAGAAATATTCATAATTACAACAGTGATAACATGTTTTCTCAATCATATAACCAGTTTTATACTGTAAACAATGTAAACAATCAACTTTAATAGAATCAAGTCCTTTATATTTGTAATTGTAATGGTGTTGATAATGCAGCAGATCTTTTGGATAACAATATGATTTGAATCAAGAGAAAGAGAAAAGTATGAAACAAAGAATGATAATCATTTTGCTACTGGTGTATAATTTCTAGAAGATAACAAGTGGACATATTCGGTATATAAGCAATTGTTTTATGATTTTCTTCTTCCTTACATTCTTTTTATATTCGTTATGTAAAGTAATTTTTCACTATCTTACCTCTTGCATTATGATATTGTATGATTTATTGTTCTCAGATTAAGAAAATTTTGATTTGATCTACATATGGAATTTGGATTTTGATAACTGCCAAAAAAAAAAAAAAAAAAAAAACAGTTTCGATAAATTTCAAGTTTGATGTTGTTCTAGATCACATGAGGTTGTTTTTTAGATTTACTTCAACTTATCGGGATGTTAACGCTTCATCGATGATTGGTAATTCACAGCACAAGTCAAATATGCAGACTAATTCAGATTCAAAAATGAGTTATGTTCATTTGATGCAGTTTAATGCATGCTATGAAGCAATGCCAACAAGCTCAAAAATGGTTGTTTTTGACACCAAGTTACAGCTCAAGAAAGCGTTTAATGGACTTATTTATCAGAGTAAGTTTTCAAGTTAATACGAATATGAAAATTCGTAAACAAATTATTTCATTCTTGTAATGCAGCTTCTTTTTGCTTAAATTTATTAAGTGCAACTGTCACTATAGGTCATATTATTAGATTTTTACATGATACTTCGAAGGAGAAGAATCTGTGCCGGTTCTCTTCAAATCTGGATAGTTGTTTCCTGGAAATTGGAATCTGTATACATTGTTCTTTGATTTTTGTTTATGGGCTTTCCTTCGAGAAGGCTAGATTTACCCTTCAAAGTTAAAAGTGCTTTTTGTGAAATGCTCGAAATTTAGTGGGCATTTATATTTTGACCTCTGACAATTGGAGCGTATCATTACTTCCTGTAAGCCAAGATAATTTTTGTTTTATTTTCAGAAAATTCTACTACACTTCTCTTTATTTTAGATTTGAAAGTTAGTGGATTTACCTTTTATTCTGAATAAATAATTGATAAAGCAATATTATAGATAATTCACTTACAGATACACGGCATGTATTGCTGTCGGATTCAGCTAAGAATAATGCAATTGTTGGCATATTGTCTGTAACAGATTTTATTCGAGTCCTTTTGTTATTACACAAGTCAGTTTTTTTTTTTTTTTTTTTTTGATATTTGGGACTTTACTAAATCTCAGATTATTCCTCAAAGTATCGCGACTCTCTAGTTGTGCCTCACTATTTTATCGTTGTTTAAAACTAAAATCAGTAATTTTGCCATGTTTCGAGATTTTGTTTCTGGGCATATAGCCAAGTAGGGAAAATAAATTACAAAAATGTGGATTCACTTAAGGATATACTTTTCCAAATGTTTTTTTTGTTCTTTTTTATTTCGCTTTTTTTCAGGATGAAAAAAGAAAGGAATGATAAACAAAAAGAAGCCGTATGTGAAGAGGAGAAAAGTTTTCCAACAAATAAGGCAAATGTAGATAAAAATACCAATTTAGAGTTGAATGATAACCTAAAGCAGCCGGAAATATCTGATGTGGAAGAGCAACAGATTAGTACTTCGGATGATAAATCTCATAGTGAAAAGAAAATAGAAGAAATAGCTAATGCTGTAATAAATACACCAAACGAGGACATTGGAACTCTTACTATATCCGAATATCGAGGTTTCTATTTTTGGTTTTTTCTAAATTAATCTTTCCAGATGAAAGTATAATTGCATAAATGACAAAGAGGCATTGCCAAGATGTAATCGAGTAACATGGATATGTGATAAATGTTCGCAATTATTCTTCTCACTTCTTCAGTAGAATTTGGTTTTTCAGATTTAGTATGCCGTGAAGGAAAATTAATGGATCTTATATCAATAACTGCAGAAGAAAGGTATATCTCTTTGTTGTTATTAGCAAATAAGAGAATTTGTTTTTGTAGTAAACTTTGAAATTTGAGAATCATATTCTCATGCAATTTTAAACTTTGCATGGGATATCTCTCCTAAATTTTAGGACAAACAGTTTTCCTAATTGCCTCCTTGGAGGTTCAAATGTGACATATCTATTTTCGAAAACCTTCTTAAGTAAGATTTTCTCATCGAATCGATGTCAAAACAGTTTTGTAATTCCCTGCAATTCTCTATAATTTGACATCTCCAGTGCAGGTTACTTGGGTTGCTTCATTGTTTGTTAGTTTCAGTCTACTGAAAGCGGCTTTTTTACTCAGTAAACAACATATACACCGTTTGCCAGTGTTGGATCCGAATGATGGTAGTCCACTATTCATTTTGACTCATAAACGAATTCTCAAATTTTTATGGCTTTTCGTAAGTTATTTACTTACCACATCATTTTGTTTTTTCTTATCGCCTTTACTTCCTGTAAACTTTTATATCTGGACATCTTGTCGAGATTCAGCACTGACAATGATATTAGATAGTGCAGTAAGAGCTGAATTCAAGACCAATTTATAGTGATAAAGTTGGCGGATGAACTTTGTTTGGAAGGCTAGATGAGCTGTAGTAACATGTAACCACTGAGAGATGTGTTTCGCATAACAGCAAATAGTTCTTATAATATTCATCCTATTTTATTTGTAGAAAACAGAGAAGTGTATGACCCAACTAAAGTCATTTTTTACTTCGTTTTTGACTGTGCTGGTTATATTTTCTTTTTTTCAAGGGTCAGTCACTATATGTTCCTGGCTATCATAATAAAACCTGTAAAGAACTCGGTGTTGGGACATATGATGGCATACGTGTGGTAAACATTTCAAATAGTTTTCAAACTTTATGAGAATTTCAAGAAATTCCATTGTGGATTATATTATGACTCATAAAATTTTATCTTTGTTAATAAAATTTTATAAGTTATATTATAATCGATGATGAAAGAATTTGCTAGCTTAGAAAACGTTTCCTATTTGTACCCATATGAACGAGAATGTTTCCTCATAATTTGAGAGTTAATAAGGAAAATGAAGTGTTTGTGATAAAGAAAGGCTTTAATGACTGATAAACGTCTGAAAAGTTTTTTATCAAAGGTTCTTGGTAATATAAAGAAATTTACGAGTAATAAAACTGATGAAAGGATTTGATGATTTAGGGAGTATTTTCTAAGTTAAATTTATGCCCATTTGAACAAAAATATTTTCTTATAATTTGGAAAAATTATTTGAGAGAAACTGCGGAATATAAGACAGAAGATACTTCGGCCCGTCACATCATGTGGAAATAACATTTTCTGCTAAATGACTGTCGTAGCGAACGGCTCAACAAAGTAGCGGAAGAACAAAAATTCGTTTGATGAGTCACGTTGTCCACTTTGTTGGTAACTGGTTGACGCTGCCTATGGTCAAAAAAAACAAAAAAAAAAAACTCAACAGAATTGAGAATTACCACTTATTTTACTAATTTCGGAAAAAGTGTGCGGAGGTTTTGTATCGAAGTGGAGAAGTAATTATTTTGGAGAAATGCTTAAGAGATATTAGATTCATAGCAGCATAACTTATGACTAACATAGTTTTTATTGCATTTCAGGTCTATCCGGATACGTCCTTAATTTTATGTCTTGATATACTGCTAAATAAGGGTGTTAGTGGCGTCCCAGTTGTGGAGCATGAGACATTTCGAGTTGTGGATATGTATTCACGATTCGATGCGATTGGTGTAGCATTGGAAGATAAAATTGATGAGCTTGATGTGACAGTACAAGAAGCACTGGCTTTCCGAAATACTTTCAGGGTTTAGTTCATTTCACTTCTTTGTATATGAAATTTTATAAGAACACAATAATAGTCTCAATAAATGACAATAGTTTCGTTAGTTTCCTTGAAAACTGCATTAAATTTAAGTCGTTCAGTACATTGAACAGCTTTTGCAGAAGATCGAAGATATTTGCTGATTGTGAGACTTTTATGCATTTTTTTTTAGCTTGAGAAAGATCGTGTCGTTTCGATATCAGTAAAGGATTCATTGTGGACGGCGATTACGGTACTTGTTGAAAAAAATGTTCATCGACTTTGTGTTTTAAAAGACAGTGGCGCAATTGAGGTAATTTCTGAGTTTTGTATCGTGAGCATTTTATGTTACTTCTAAGATCAATAAAGTTCTAGAATAGTTCATGCTGCCAATAATTTGGTTTCCAGAATAGGTTTGAAGGGGTAATTCTTCGATTGCAACTGTACAAATGATTCTAGATTCATAGATCCTGTAGTATGTCAAGGCGGTGACACTGCCATATTTCTTAGATGTTTAAGGTTTCATCCAAACAGTTTACTGCGTGGAGAAGCGTAACATTTGATAAGTTTGCCGCTTAAAAGTTCTCATTTTCTCAAAACATCTTTGTTACAGGGTTTGATTTCTTTATCCGATGTAATGAATTTTTTGGTTGTTAACGTAGCCGAATTGCCAGCGGAAAATCTCCATTATCATTCTCGTTTCAGTCAGCATTCGCGGCACAGCTCGTAAGTTTTTACGTTCAACTTTTTGAAAAAATTGTTTTATTGAATTGAACTATACTGATAACGCAAAGATTCTGATAACTTGGTGTTCCAATCACTTGATTCTGTTATGTTAGGATTAAAGATAAAAGAGTGTATGCATATGCCTGCTAAAGGAGTATACAAGATTACTGGAATTCTAAGGAAATGAAATGACTTCATATACTTATTTAATTGAAACAGTTATAAGATTTGAATTGAAGAAAACAATGCTTTTTTCAGGTTGGGCATACTTCCAGAAGGACTCGAATCGTTAGTTTTTTTGAAAAAAGTTATGACGAATTATGTGGGAAGAGAGCATTTCATTACGAAATTAAGTGATCAAAGATTCTTGGAGTGCACAACTGTTCCAAAAAATAAGAACAGATATTGTTGAGGCATCAGTAATCCTCCAAGAAGCAGCATAATGCTGAACGTATGAAAGGGAATCAGAGTTCTTTTGCTAGCATTCGTCATTGGCAGTTGCGATTATTTATGTTTCAGGACAAATGATCTTTCGGAGACAAAAATGGGTAGTGAAGCTGAAGATTCATTGGAAAAACAACATGATGCCTGCGATCTTCATCAACAGTTTAGCGCAATTTCGATGAATTGACTGTTTGCGTCTTGCTTGTGTTGATTGAAGCGGAAATGTTTAAATGATTGCAATTTTTTTTTTTGTAAATACAATGTCCTGCTTGCTTCTATAACATACTCTACTTTGGCATTTGATATGTAAACACTGATAAAACCAAAAAACCATCATCCATCGAGTAGTGGTGACTGATAAAGTCATCATTCATCCGTTGTAACAACAACTGTTTTGGTATATTTGAAACTTCTTAGATCTAGTATCTATTAGTGACACTGGTTAAGCCCTACTGTTTGATATGCTGACATGATTGTGTTTACTAGGTGAATATTTCTGTTGACATGATGAACACCTCATGCTAGATCAGTTTGTCTTTCACCTAGAATTATTTTATTATTTTATTGTAGTAATATAAGGATGGAGTAAGTGGTTTTATAATACTTTCCATTGATACATTGATATTTCTGGTTTTTTCTAACTCTTGCTTTGTATTTGCGAATCAAACGTTGTTGTTTTTTTTTTTTTTTTTTTTTTTTTCAGAATTACGAATAATACTGCTAGTCAAATGTCTCTTCTTTTTTTTTCACTTTTTTCTCTTTTCATCCTTTTTATAAGTGTTTCATACTATTATAAAACAAGATTGCTTCCTTGTTTTGTATTATTAAAAAAACAGGGTTTGTTGTTTTTTCGTTTTTTTTTTACATTCTTAGCTCAGAGATTTCCAACGATAGCGTACCTTGAATATGCTCATGCTTATTGTGATGGTTCTTTTTGAAAGAAAGGAATATTTAGTCTCAGAAATGCCTATTTTTAATGAACATTTACTAGATATTGCTGCATTTGTTGAATGAACAATTATCAGACATTCTGGACATATCATATTGTCCTTTGCGAATGTTTAAATGGACAAATTTTATTTTCTCTATAATTTCATGACCATCCTATTTTTTCTTTAATGCTTTAAATTTCTCACACAGTGAAAAGAAAGTTGAATGAATCATTTTATTGCTAAGATGATTGCTTCATAAGAGAGCATTTTTAAGCGAAAGATAAGTAATGGTAATAACAATAAGTGATAATTGTTATTTGTCATGGTAAATGTTTAATGTAATTGCTTAGTACGTGTGCTTTACCTGTAAAATTCTGTTCTGTTATATTTTGTTTATGCATATGTAATTTTTTTTTTCTTCTTAGCATATTTGTGAGTAAATTTATACCTTTCAAAATGAGTTGTTTTTTTTTTTTTTCGGGTTTTTAAATATGTTGGAAATATATCATATTAATTATTTCTATCCAGCCATATTGTTCATTATTCGGCATTGGACATAGTTTATTTAGATTCTGACCATGCTTACATTATCACTGCAGAAAAAGAAAAGTGACATAGCATTAAGTATTTGAAATCATTGATCAAGAAGAAAAGGAAGCTACGATATAATCCTTGATCATTTTCTCTACCAAAGAAATCGAACATTAAACAAAAACAGAAAGACTAACATTGTCGCGAAAATTTTTCGAATAACCTTCGCGAGGGATGAAATAATAATATCTCTTGTAATTAAATTAACTAATGTTTCGTTTAGTAATGAACCGATTCATTTCTTTGTTAACATAAATCCTCTAACTTATACTCATCCTTATCTAAGATGAGATTATTAACACAATACGTTTTTGTCGTTTGTGGTTAGGAAATGTCAAATTCAAATCCAAACAATGTACTGACCTTTGTTTATATGTTTTCAATAACGCATGTCCTTTGTTTTACATGCTTAAGCAAAGATTGTAAAACATTGTTTTTTGTGTCATATGTTTACGCCAGGGTTAAAACAATGCTTCCTGCAGACCACTCCCACTAACTTATTCACCTATTTAACCGATCTACCTCCGGACCTGGATAACATCTCACAATCGGGTTGACTCCGAGCAGTCGCTATTGGATCGACTCTCTCAAATTCATATTACCTGTTATTCTGACTAAATCCTAATGTTAAATAATATATTACGGAAATAAATTACTGGTTCGATTCTCTGTACCAACACAAATCAGAAATCAGCCAGAAAATCAACCAAATTCCGCTACTGTTCCAATCAACTTTTAATACAGCCTGACCTCTGATAAATTAAAGTGCAACAAGAAATACAAACTCGAAAATTGGACTTTTCTTTTTCTAACAACTGAGTAATGCCTCATTGAATCTCAGCAAAACATATATCTTAAAATTGTAGGTAAAAAATTACGGTGGTTGATTAAGCAGAAGTGATGAATAATAGAATGTTGTCACAATAAAATATGAAAATTTTTAATGATAAAATGGACACAGAATGAAATTCTGTTCAATTATTATTCAAATTCTATCAATCACTTTTATCATTCAATTGGAAGTAATGAGTAAAGCAGAAATAACAAGGTTAAATAGTGCAAATACAATGTAAGCCACCATAATATTACAATTTCATAGTCCTGCGATCAAAATTATTTTCTTTATTAATACTTTTGTAGCAGTGATATCGCCTTCATTTCCATGTTTTCGTTGATGATATCGCATTTTGGAAGGATTATTAAATGCTTTATCACACACACCACATTTGTACGACCGTGCATTCGTATGTGTCCATTGATGTTCTTGCAGACTGTTGCGCTGAATGTATGTTTTACCACACACTTCACATAGGAACGGCCGTTCACCTTCATGTCTCCGTTTATGATTTCGCAGATACTCCGACCCAACGAATGTTTTACCGCACACGTCACATTTGAACGGCTGTTCACCTGTATGTGTCCATTTATGTTTTCGCAGATACTCCGACCGAGCGAATGTTTTACCGCACACATCACATTTGAACTGCCGTTCACCTGTATGTGTCCGTTTATGTTCTTGCAGATGCTGGGACCGAATGAATGCTTTGTCACACACATCACATTTGAACGGCTGTTCACCTGTATGTGTCCGTTTATGTTCTTGCAGATGCTCGGACCGAATGAATGCTTTGTCACACACATCACATTTGTACGGCCGTGCGTTCGTATGTGTCAGTTTATGTCGTTTTAGATTGCTGGACAGATTGAATGTTTTGTCACACACATCACATTTGTACGGCCGTGCGTTCGTATGTGTCAGTTTATGTTGTTTTAGATTGCTGGACAGGGTCAATGTTTTATTACACAAATCACATTTGAACTGCCCATTGTCCTCCCTTGTCACCACTTTGTCATTTTGTAGGCTTTCATTTGATACCTGAAATAACACGAAATGATTCATTTTATGTTCCAGGAATGGTAGTAGTCGGAGATATCAGTGTAGAATGTTTGTGGTAGTAACACCATTTGGTTTCGTCGCATTTTAGGAATACCCCGACGAAATGTGGTAATAGTTTGAAAAAGAGTGTCAATTCTGCTATTTTGTGCTGATGATTTGAGACAAAAGGATTGACAGATTAATTTCATAAAAATGATGCCGGAATTTAATATATAATAAGCTAGCTTCCTTGTGTTGTCTACAAGGT